>LPNX010108268.1:120685-154496 GCA_001517045.1 Pseudotsuga menziesii
AGAGGTACTCCTTCTGGTGCTTGAAATATGTTCTAGTATTCTCCAAGAATATTGTCAATCTATTGTTGTTGTCGATAGCTGTAATGGTTGGTGAGTTGACTCGTTGCTGCATTCTTCTTGGAATGTTGAGGATTTATCATGATTAATGCAAACTTTTGAGCATGATTGATAAGATTCTTTGTTTGTTTGGTAGATATCATAGCAACCGTTGATGTGGGTTGTTGCTCTGGTATGCCATAGCATTCATTTTGAATTTTGACAATCACCTTCTGAGGTTGTGACTGGTATGTACTATGTCAATCCCATATGTAGGTTTTACCGAATAGAGCATCGACTACGAAAAGCGGTGCCACATCACAAAGTAGTTCATCTTAAAAAGGCTTAATGAAGTAGGTGAGTTTGCATTGTTGAGTGATCCTTAGTTCCTTCCCATATTTCATCCAACCGATATTGTAAGGCCATGGATGTAGAATGGTAACAAGACCTAATTTCTTCACAAGATATTTAGAAACGAAGTTATTCTGGCTACCATTATCCACAATCAAATGTAATGGATTGTTCTGAACCCATATCTATGTATGGAATAGGTGCTCTCATTCCTCATCATTGATGACAGTCAAGGCTGTCAGATTGGTTGAGGTCAAAGTTAAGAGAGTTGATGTATCTGGTTCAGATTCTACCAGGGTTTTGTCAGACAAGTTAGATGTCAATTTTTTTTCCAAAAAAGTATTTTGAGCTTTGCATTCTGATGTATCATGCCATGTTGAACTGTGATAATCATGCCATTTCCCAGTAGGGGCTTGTTTGCTGCGATCCCTCTTTTCTTTCTGAAAGTTATTCATTGGATGATCGAGCTTTGACGGAGTCAGCTGAGAAGGATTCTTGAACTTGTCAGAGTTAGCTTGTGAATTCTTATCGGATGTTCAACCTATTGGCTTGTTTATGAAACGTATTTTTACTTTATGTTTAGATTCAAGATTGTTGGTGTAATGAAATGCATCCACAAGTGTATTGACAATAAAAAAATCCATCTCTTGCGGAATGTACGGCGATAAGCCACTTATGTACTTCAAGATAAGTAATTTCTCTTCTTCTTGGATGCGAATTTTAGCCATGTGTTGATAGAACTTGTCGGTGTAGCTCTGAATGGATTGTTCTTTCCATCGCCTTAGCTGCTGCCACTTCTTATACAAGTGTTCAAGGTACTTGGGTGGGTAGAACTCATTTTGGACATATTTGACAAATTTTACCCATGTGTCTATGGGGTCTTCTTCTTTTTCCATATTTGTCGATAGATTCTCCCACCTGTAATGTACAGAGGTTGAAATATTTAAGGATGCAATGGTGATCTTTTCTGCTTTGGAGAGTTGATTCACCACATAGTAAGATTCTAATTGTTGTACCCAATTATCGACGGATTCTATGTTAATTTCTCCTTCAAGGTTTGTTATGTCCAAATTCATTTGCACTTTGAAGGGGATGATTTTATCATAGTGAGATCATGTCGAGGATACCCTGGAGTTCACATTGAATCTCAAGAGAATCTCGTTGAACGGGGTGAACATTTAAGTTCCTTTGGCAAGCTAGTGATTTTTCTATGAGTTTCTCTGTCTTGTCAGTTGCATGTCTATTATCTACTTCTTCGACCATCTTTTCTGAAGTCGAAGGAAGTGTCTTCTTATGTTGTTGAGTTTGCAAGCGTGTTTGAACATGCATAAGTTGATAACTTCGATGGAAGTGCTTATGTAAATTAAGTTCTGAACAAAATCTTGCTTTGATACCAATGATCCATACTCTTCCCAGGTGCACGCTATGGAAAAAAATCAACTTAATGAGTCCACCAATGTTATGGTGGAATCATATAATAACAATCAACAAAGCATGAAACACACTAGATTGACAAAAAATATGCAAGAATTTGAACCAATTTATTAATTTTGCTCCAAGAAATATGGAGGATTCAGATAGATGATCATAAATATGTCTATATTACATAATGTACATGCTTATATAGGGTGTTTAGATGCTTGGGTGACTACCCTCTACGTTCAGTTCCAAAGAAGTCATAACGGTTCAGAAGTTCAACCGTCGAAGAGCATGTGGTATGCTGTAAGTGGAGGCGGACTTGTTGAGGGAGGGGAACCTGTTGAAGGTGAACTTATTGGATGAACATTTCAAGGAGAACCTGCCAAAGGTGAACCTGTTAGCTTCCAAGGTGAACCCGTTGAAGGAAAACCTGTCAGCTACTGGTTGGATCAGAAACCTTCTGCCATTAGACTCTATTTAAGCATTTCCAACTCTGACATTCCCCCCCATAGCATCTTCCTCATGCTCATAGGGACTCTGTGCATCATTCATGCCGTAGGTTCTAATGGAACTACCAAAACAAACTTTCCAATCTACACTATGACTCTACAAAAATGTGTTAATAAACACCATTGTTAGAAAACCTCAAAATTCAAAAATCACTTACAGACTGCTTACTGTAGGCATGAATGGTTGAGATCATGGTATCACCTAGATCTACAGTCAAGGTGCATTTCTACGATAAAATAACAAGGAGGATAAAGGCCTCTGAGTTGCGAAATTAAAAGGTTAATGCCCTTGAAGGAGATTATGATCAACAGGAAAGGTTGATCCTTAAGCAGATCAACGACTGACAATGATTTCACTGGGTGAACTAGCGCAGGCGAAGAAACTTTTGCTGTGCGCGATAGGTAATTTGCACAAATGATATGTTCTCATCATGCTTGGATGTAGTCGGGGGGGGTATAAAAATAACTTTTCTAGGCACAAAATAGCTATGCAATCGACTTCACCATCAATTTGAATTCCACTGGTTAGCTAACTTCAGTAGAACTGCTAAAATATCGCTGTGTCTTGCTATAGTTTTCCTTCTGCAACATTTAACTTGGCCCATATAGGCCCAATTCTATATCCAATAGCCCTATTAACTGTTCAACTTGGCCCATTTAGGCCCAGTGCTACAACTAACAACTCTGATACTAATCGGTAAAATCCCCATACCCCATAATGCGGAATAATTTAAAATTTTGTTCCAAGAACATTTGTTCTCCTTTATAACACTGGGTATAGAAATTAACACACACTTCCACCTTCATCATCAGGCTTGGAAACCACTATAACACTTGTTCCACCCTTCACAAATCCATTCTATGTTCAGAGTGACCACTTCTACACTAACCTTTCCCTTTTCTCACTCTCGCTTCTGCACTTCTGAACTTGGAATTTTGGAATGAAAACCTCAAGGTTTTGATGAAGTGAATGATCCAACATCCACTTTCCTCACTTCCACTTTTTTCCTTGCACACTTCGGAAGTTGGAAACTCGATTTTTCCTTAGAATTTTGTTGCTTTCTTCATTTTCCGCTTTTCCACCTTCTGTAGGAGGATCTTGGGTGTGAAAACACAACATTTATGCCCTGCTCAATTGATTCTTTCTGGTTTTCACCTTCCTCCTTCCTTAGGCGAGTTCCAAGGTGCAAAAGCACTAGATAAGAAGCATTCCGACCCTTTGATCAGGCTTCCAACCTTCATGGACTTAGGAAAAGAATACATTGAAACATATAAGGAGAATATAGATGCAAATGCAGGAAATATTTACCAGTACTTCTACTTAAATCATCCACAAGAATTCAACATAAACATAGAAATTCATAGACAAATACATGGCATAAACAAGCATAACAAAGATACTTATGAAACAATAAATCCTACTTCATTCATTGCAAGCATTCCTCCTCATCAACTCATCATATTCGTTCATAAGCACCTACAATTCATAAACAAGAAGGGAAAAGAATACTTATCTTGGATGATGGAGTTTTCCTGCAACTAGCTATGTCACTGCAATGTTCCACCCAACCATAAGCCAGTGTGTTCATTAATCTCTCAATACCACTACCACCCCTAAGTTGGGCATGATTTCCACAAGGAACTAGGGAACAACAGGCTCACACATAGTAAACACACATCAAAACACAACCAAAACATAACACATACAGTCAAGCCAACACATAGTTGGGTTTCACTGACTGTCCAACCAAGGCAATATACAATTAGGTTTCATAGGCTACTAAGGAAATGGATAACACACATCAAAAAACGGTCAAACCAACTTACAATTGGGTTTCTCGGTCTACTAAGGCAATGGAAAGGTAGAATTACTAATCTAGTGAGCTTAACCACAAAGCTATGGACACCTACACAAGATCTGGCTTGGCCTCCCCAGTTCCTACACCACCCAACACAAGGAAGTATTCCCTTCACTGCTCCACAGTTCCTTCAGGCCATGCCTTCCCTTCTAGTGTTCTCTCGGGTCTGCAGAAAGGATTTGCTAGCCACTCTTGATCTATATGTGAGGTTCCTCTCTTCACTAGGTCTATCAGCCAATTTTGGGCCTCTTCCACTCATTGGTTTTCAAACCAAAATAGGGATGCACATCAGAAAAATCCACAAGTGAAATACAGCTACACAGGCTTCACTCTATAACATAGAAAAATAAGGTCTCCTACCAATCTATGGTTCAAGATAACACTGCAACACATCAACCAATTTCTTAGCAAAGGAAATACACTTGTAGAAACATGTAGCAATGCTCTCGTCAACTAAAAAATGCTCTACGACTCTGCTGATGAACAACACATAACCTTGCATGAATGAATGGTCGAATCCATAGCCTCCCCCATGAGGAATAACAACTTAACTCTTTCAGAACTAAAGGAAATGATGGACTAGCATGGATCACATGATTCCTTGTGTCAAAAGTAGGAATGTGGCTTCTCCAGACTAAATACTTGCAGGATTTCTCAGTCAAGCAATCAAACTTCCATGCCTTGGTCTGCCAAAGGCATTAACTACCTCAACCAACTTCAAGAAGAAATTAATGATTGAGAAAAAAGGACAAAAAGGTAGTTGAGCGTTCATGGGTTTCCCCATTGACATATGGTCACACCCTAGTGGATAAGGGGGTTTGACTAACTCCCCACCTTACCCCCCATGGAATCATTCCCCCATCTCTTTCATGTTACAGTCCCATAGCTAGCTGTGGTATTTTATTAATTGCATATTACATGATATATCAAAAAAATTCTATGCTTGACTTAGCACCATAACCATAGGTATCAACCTTGATCACCTATACACAAAACACCATATCAATGACAGGTCCTTGGCCTTGATCTCCATGCCATGATCTTAATACAATATTTACATCATGTACAATTCAATACCATGGGGTCAAAACTGGGGCACACATTCCCCTCCCCCCTTGGGGTAAAAAATAGGGTGTTACACATGCTCGTAAAAGTATTTGAATGACCATCTAGTCATTATAGGTTTAACCTTTTTCAACCTGGTTGGACTACCTAGGGTAAAGAAGTATCTCTTCCCCCAAAGGTTGGTAGAGCTCTCCTTTGCATACTTTTATAATTTTTTTGGCTTAGGAGACTATTTACAAAAAAGAGACCACACTGGAGTCTTCTTCCAATTTTTAGATTCTCTAAAAATGAAAACACCATCGAGCATTTACCTTCTCAGGATCGCTAAAAATCCATGAGATTGTATCATATTGAGCATACTTCTATCCCTTCTTTGTGCTCCTTAAACTATGAATAAGACTCAAACAATGTCTCTATGTGCCACCACATATGATATCACATTATGGAAGCTTCCTTCAATTAGGTCAACTTTCTTCATAGTACTCTGTGATGGGTCTTCCTTGGATCCCCTAGATATTACTATTCGAGTTACCTCCCTCAGTATTTCCCATTGCAGTTATCTTCTAGGTATTACAACTATGTGTTAAATTTTCATATGCTTAGCTAAGACATCAGTATTTCATGACAAAAGCATATAAACAGGATCACTGAAAGATAGACAATCACAACCATAAAAATGGAACACAAAGATTTATCCTGGGAAAACCCTAAAGGGAAAAACCCAGCAAAATATTCCTCAATATAGATGCCCCAAAAAGATAAAAGATAAAACCAGCAAGGAGATCAAAGCTTGATCCTCCTCCTTCTCCAACTACTTCTCTTCTCCACTAGTGTGCTACACAAGTGAGAGTGTGTGTGTAACAAATGAGGAGCACTACACCTCTATTTATATTCATATGTTCACTTAAGTTAACTCATTTGACATGTAGGCTTGAGTTAAATCATGTAGGCTCAAGTAACCACACTAGGGTGCTGATGACCCACCTTTACAATTAGAGGGGACTACCTCATGACTCTTATTAGTTCTTCCGATTAGGAGCATCGAGGTACAATGTAATACAAGTGGTTCTTTCGGTAGGACCATCGGGGACCACAAAAAGATACATATAGAATATTCTTTGAAGTTACAATATTTCAACACTCCCCCTTAACGAGAAGGGTATTCTACAGCAACATCAATGACAACAAGAGTAGAGATAGGGGACATCATCAACATCAGCAGGGTAACAAATCTCTAAATCATTGGAAGCTTTTCAACATCATGTAGTCTTCATCTTCAATCTTCAGTCTTCATCATCAGCAACATCGTCAGTCTTTGATCATCAACATCTTCATCATTTTCTTCTTTCAATTAGCAACGACATCTTCAGCACTTGGACCTTTCGATCAGAAACATCTTCAGCACTTTAACTGTTCAATCAGCAACAACATCTTCAGCATTTTGACCTTTCGATCAGCAACATCTTCAGCACTTTGAATTTTCGATCAGCAACAACACCTTTAGCATTTTGTCCTTTCGATCAACAACATCTTCAGTATTTTGAATTTTCGATCAGCAACAACATCTTCAACACCTTGACCTTTTCATCAGTAGCAACATCTTCAGTACTTTGATCTCTTGATCAGATATATCATGATCAACACTTTTCCCTTTCGATCAGCAGCAACATCATTATCATCATATTCTGATCTATCGATCATAATCATCATCACATTCTGATCTTTCAATCAGAAAGATCATCATCATACTCTGATCTTTCAATCAGAAACATCATCAACATACTCTGATCTTTTAATCAGAAACATCATCATCATACTCTAATCTTTCGATCAGAAACATCATAATCATAGTGCGTCATCATCATACTCTGATCTTTATATTAGTACATCATCATCATCATACTCTGATCTTTCAATCAATACGTCATCATCATACACTGATCTTTCGATCAGTACGTCATCATAATCTAATATTTCGATCAGTACGTCATCATCATCATACTCTGATCTTTTGATCAGTACGACATCATCATCATCATCAACAACCTCCAATCCACAACTCAAAGACAGAAAGTCTTTGGATCATTTTTGGACTTAAAGTCCAGGGATGATACAATCCCACCACATTCTTGACAACCAAAGTTACCGGATTGATTACAAGAGAATTAGTCCCTGTCACTTTAGGACTAAGTCCAAGGACGATGCAATCCTACCACATTCTTGAGGACTGAAGCCACCGGATTGATTACAAGAGAATCAGTCCCTATCACTTTAGGACTATGTCCAAGGACAATGCAATCCTACCACATTCTCGAGGACCGAAGCCACTGGATTGATTACAGGAGAATCAGTCCCTATCACTTTAGGACTATGTCCAAGGACGATGCAATCCTACCACATTCTCAAGGACCGAAGCCACTGGATTGATTACGGGAGAATCAGTCCCTATCACTTTAGGACTATGTCCAAGGATGATGCAATCCTACCACATTCTTGAGGACTGAAGCCACTGGATTGATTACGAGAGAATCAGTCCATATCATTTTAGGACGATGTCCAAGGATGATGCAATCCTATCACATTCTCAAGGAGCAAGGTCACCAGATCTATTATGGACAGATGTCCCAGGATGATACAATCCCTCTTCATTCTCAAAGACCGAGGTCTCTGGATTACTTTAGGGCAAGTTCCTAGGGATGATACAACCCCACCATGTTCTTGAGGACTAAGGTCACTGGATCTATTATGGACAGATGTCCCTGGATGATACAATCCCTCTTCATTCTCGAGGATCTAGGTCTCCGGATCACTTTAGGGAAAATGCCAAGGGATGATACAATCCCACTGCAACATCACTACTCCCCCTTTCAAGGAAGGCCTTTCCAAACAACACCAAGCTTGTATTGAAAGTGTTCGAACTCTACTTGAGGCAGAGGCTTCGTCAGTACATCATCATCCAAACCATCATCGTTTACATCTTCAGTATCTGAATACTGATCTATCACCATTTGTATCTCCAGTATGTGAATACTAAAAGCATCATCATCTATATCTTCAGTATAGAAATACTGAAAGCATCATCATCTCTATATTTGGTATAGAAATATGAAATCACCATCATCTATATCTACAGTATGTAAATACTGAAATATCATCTATATCTTTAGTATGGGAATACTGAAATCATCATCATCTATATCTTCAGTATGGGAATACTGAAACATCATCATCTCTATATTCGCTATAGAAATACTAAATCACCATCATCTGCATCTATAGTATCATCATCTGCATCTTATCTTGTATGTAGAAATAACAGATTTCTACGTGTTACGTCGGAACATAGGGTTCTTTGTCATCACAACTATGGTTATCACATAGAATCATTATAGTGTCCATCTTCAGGTCAAAGAGACCTAATATCAGCTTCTGAAGCCATATGGCTTCACAATTTAGTAGAGCAATCTGCTATGTATTCTGCTTCAACCGTGCTAAGAGAAACACTGGACTGTTTCCTGCTAAACCATGAAATCATAGCAGACCTCAAACAAAAGCATATACCTGATGTGATTTTCCTGTTTGAGATACTTCTATCCCAATCTGCATCTGTGTAGCCATACAATCTATACTCATGGCTACAATCATAGTATAGACCAAATTCTATAGTCCCTTTCAGATATCTCATCCATGATCTGTTTCTCATTCCCTGTCAAGAATAAGTCATCCACAAATAGTAATAAAATGACAGGTACATCTTCTACAACCTTGTAGGAAAGGTTAGGATTGACTTTACTCTTGGCAAAGCCCATGCTCATCAGGAAACTATCTATTCTTCCATACCAAGCTCTGGAAGCTTTCTTTAGGCCATAGAGGGCCTTCTTCAACTTGCATACTTGATTCCATATGTCTTCAACTTCAAATCCTCGTGACTATTCGATGTAAAACTCTTCCTCAATCATACCATTAAGGAAGGCTTGTCTGTACTTCATCATGGAAGAAACTACCATGATAGTTTTGAAGGAAGTGTATCTTACTTCCTGGAGTAAGTGTCTCTTCAAAATTAATTCCCTCTTTCTAATAGAAACCTCTAGCCACAACTCTTACCTTACTTCTATCAGCAACATATCTTATCTTGAAAATCCATTTGGAAGATACCACATTCTTTCTTTCTGGTTTGAGTACTATATCCCAAACATCATTCTAGTATCATAACATCTTCTATGAGTTCGTCTTCTCATGTCATCAACATATCCTAGTCTTATACATTCAACCTTGAAGGTTGGAACCCACTTTACTCTTGGTAAAGTCTCGATCCATCACAAAGCTATCCATCATGTCATACCATGTCAAACTCAGATATAATTTTCTGTAGTCACTCCCCCTAAAGTGGAGTATCATATTCCCTCTTCATTATATATAGGTGGTTCTATGCTTGATATATGCTGGTCAATAGAGTATGTCATGTCATAGTCTATTCTTTCTGGGGAGAATCATGAACCTTGCTTTGTACACTTGTTCCATCATATCATATATATCATTTCCCATGATCAACTATTATTCTTTGATCGTAGCTTCTTTCATAGCATTCTTTTCTTCATCTTGAGTTATCTCTTGTACCCATGGTGGTATTCATCCTTCAAGGTGGATCTACCACTCTCTGAAGCTCTTTCTTCCGTCATGGTGTCTCTGACCCTGGAAGCTTCAGATTCATGTTTATTGGAGTGAATCTTGAATTGTCATCACTTGTTATTCATAACAAGTCTCATCCTTATTTTCTTGTAGGAGGTTGTTCATGACCTTTCCTATAATTCAAATGCACTAGTTGCATGGTTAGAACTATTTCATAAAACATATGCATAACGACAAATTCTTATGCATCATGCAATTGTTTAGTCAATACAACATTCATCCATATCTCACATAAAATTTCTAGATGCCTTCCATCTCCACCATGACATTATTGATATTGTGCACTAATCCAATATGTCAACAAAGAGGTTTGATAAGTAGCAATGGAGAGTTGTATAGCACCATGAGATACTTACCCATCACATGCATATTAGTAGTATACAGTCATTAATGCAAACAATCTATCATGCATAACACATCAACTGAATATAATCAAATGTATAACAAAACAATATCATGAAATGACAATTGAATACTTATCTTTTATTTGTTTTGTGGGTAGAATCCATCTTTATCATTCATGGAATCATCATTTCTTATCGAAATGATAAGAATTGAGTTCTTCATATTCCTCATCGCTTAAGGGATCTTCTTTGAATGGTGAGAGCTTGATCTTCAATTGCTCCCATCTTCTTCTTCTCTTCTTATGAGTCGAGCTGAAATAAATTACTTCCTTCTAGAATACATTCTTTGCATGAATCCCATGATCTTGGGAGGCCATTCAAGGTGGCTATCACCACTTCTGCAATCTCCACTTCTTTTTCTACCGCTTCAAGTTGTTCTGCATTCTGGATCTTCACATTCTTCAAATATTTTCTCAAAGCCATCTTCTGATTTAAGTTCTTATCTTTAAATAGCTTAATCAAGGAATCAAACATCTTCGATGTCTTTAGGGAATACACTTGTGGTACAAGTTGATTCGTGATTGAATCAACAATGATCTTCTTGGCCTTGATCAAGTTCTTCTTGTGTAAGGCTTTGAGCCTCATCTTCGTATGGAATTGGAACCTCTCTACTTATGTAGGTGTCCAATTCATTTTCTTTAGAGAGATCATATACTTCCATGCTTGTAAGTTTTCAAATTTACCGATCTTATCATCAAGCTAATGTGATAGATCACTTTGAAATGAGAGCCTCAAATACAAATAGCAAAATATTAGATCTTACCGATTTGAGGTGTCCGTCCTACTTCGAGAGCTAGCTGATTTAGGGTTTGTCAGAGAAACCCTAATTTTCAAAAATTGGAATATTCAAGATATGATTGGATAGAAAGATATATCTCTTCAAATGAAGCTATCTAATGTACTTATTTTCTGAAAACAGTGGAGGGAAGCTCCCGGAACAGGAAGCCCTACTTTTCCAATTTCTTCTGCAGAAATGTCTGTCACTGTTTCTGTGATATCTCCGAAATTAATGCTCCTATATGTCTATAATTTATCACTGAAGTAACCTCACATGTAGGGATCCAACACAATAGGTTTCATCAGAATTTGTTTCACCAATTGGGATTTATGATCCTTTTCCCACGGTGACCTGTTATAGGACTGTTCAGAACAGTGAAGTTGTACGGACTGCCACATGTCACTGTTTCATCTTCTGGTTCTGAAATTTAGATCAAAGAAATTAAAGTCTGTGATATTTCTAGATCATCTTTAGGAATTCAATTTGGACCTCTGTATCCCAATCTATAGCAATGTTCCCCAGGTGTCCTGTTTAGGGATGAATTCTGGAAGAGGCTAGAACCCCAACTTGGAGGGATCATATCTACCAAAATATAGCACATCAGAGGCTGAATTTTGGATAAAATGTACATCAATATTTTATCTTCGACATTTTCCATTTTTAGCTTTTGAACCTTTTCCAATCTCAGGATATAGCGAATGTACCAAAACTTAGCATTTTTAGTGTTTAGGGTTTTTTTAGCTCAGGGTCAAACTAGGGTTTGACTTTCCTAGAGTTTTTCCCAACCAAAAAACTTGATCCAAGTCTCTAGACTTCGATTTTGATGAAGAGATAAATCCTATGCTGGGCTCACTCAAAAATTCTTCTTCTGTAAGAAGCCCTAATTTCCCGCACCGAAAACTGAAAATGCTTGGAATCGAATTCCGCTTCGACAGAAAGATGCGCCCTTGAATGGAGAGTCAGCCTAGCCTTCTTTTGTTGATCAATTGTGGAGATAGAACCAAATGGTAAGAAGCCCTAGATTCTGTATCTGCATAATGTCTTCTTTTCAGGGTGGCTCTGAGATCATGTTAAATTTTCATATGCTTAGCTAAGACATCAGTATTTCATGACAAAAGCATATAAAGAGGATCACTGAAAGATAGATAAGCACAACCATAAAAAAGGAACACAAATATTTATCCTGGGAAAACCCTAAAGGGAAAAACACAGGAAACGATTCCTCAATATAGATGCCCCAAAAAGATAAAAGATAAAACCGGCAAGGAGATCAAAGCTTGATCCTCCTCCTTCTCCAGCTACTTCTCTTCTCCACTAATGTGCTACGCAAGTGTGAGTGTGGGTGTAAAAAATGAGGACCACTACATCTCTATTTATATTCAGTCGTTCACTTAAGTTAACTCATTTGACATGTAGTCTCAAGTTAAATCATGTAGGTTCGAGTTACACATGTAGGATCAAGTAACCACACTGGGGTGCTAATGACCCACCTTTACAATTAGAGGGGACTACCTGATTACTCTTATTAGCTATTCTTATTAGGAGGATTGGAGTACATTGTAATACAAGTGGTTCTCCTGGTAGGACCATCGGGGACCACAAAAATATACATATAGAATATTCTTCGAAGTTACAATATTTCAACACTATGATCCCTCTCACGTGAGTCTGTTTCATTTGCTACCAAGTCAGACCTGTCATCATACTCTGAACAAAGGAATTTTGACTCTTTCATACTCCCTTACCCACGTTCCCCCATTTAGTGTGCCAATCCCCTAATTGTTCCATATATTTCGTTATCCCACTTGCGCTTATAATCAAGGAAACATCATTTCCTTGATTAGTTTTAAGTCTCCCTCTGTTGATGTCAACACATCTATTCCAGAGGATAAACCCAAAGGTCCCTGTATCCCAATTTCATCCACCTCATTGATGAGTTCCTTGGACCACTTGAAAGGAGTCATTATTCCCTTTCGGGTTGGCTGTGTCCCACATTCTCGACTCCAGCTACATCATCGCACCATTGAGATTCATATAGGGTATTGGTCTATTCATTATTTGGTTGAAGACCCCGGTTTCCACCTGAATCTAGCACATTGGTGAGTCTACTATCGGACCCATACAGTTTCATGTCCCTTGTGATTTCTGGGTTACGTTGGACATAGTGTTCGGAAGCCCCCAATGTTATGTTTCCATGTATCTCTAGTACTTGATGTTGTATATTGTACCATATGGATTTAGACTCTCAGTCATTGAGTCCACCCAGTTATGTACACCACCCAGAGATTTAGACTCTCAGTCATTGAGTCCACCCAGGGATGATGAGCATTTATTATGATTTATCCCCACTCTCTCCCAAAAAGTGTAAAAAACCCTAAAAATGAGAATACATAAAAAAACCATAGATAAATACCATGGACAGTAAAATACCATTTGTCAAAAAATCCTAGGACCATACTATAAATACATTATGAAGGACTCCCCGAAAACACTTTTTTCCATTTGCTCTTAGTCACATCATACACTTTTCTCCATTATTCCCAAATTTTTCGACGTCATTCCCATGGTGTATGTTAATCTTTCTTCATACCCATTTGGATCCATTCCCCCATCTGACAACTAGTCGTGGAAGAGACTCGATACCAAAACCATGGAGCCGCAGGACCATTTCCTAAGACGACTATGGTGGCCCAACTTCAAAATAAAGGTGTGTTCATTGTTACTTCTTGCATTAGTTAGTAGTATATATATGAAAAAACCCTAAAAATATTCTTGTTGCTTTGGACAAGCTAATGTTAGTGCTTTTGCATGTAGTCGGGGAGAAATCCCCACTACAAATACGTAATAAATCCACAATCTATTTAGATGCATAAGGGATCAATACTAAAATGAGATACATAATAGATCAACATTTAATTCAAATGCATAATAAATTTATGCTAAAAGAAAATAGTTACAATTCATAGTAAACATGGAAATCATAATGTAACTAGTTTTTAATCAGTTAAGAAAATAAGTCAAGGAACCTAGCACCACTGTCGAGAAAATAGAAATGGAATATCCATTCCTCCCAACCAACTCCTAGAGAAACCAAAATAAGTTGCTTCAGAAACCATGAGCTTGTTCGATGAACCACAAGAGAAAAACCCACTTAATGTGCCATCTCTTGCATTATTGGATTCAATTACCCATCCAATGCTAGCTTCCTGCTTGCTAATGGACACTATGCAATATTTTCCTAATAATTGGTCATTTATGAGCCTCCTTCTCTTTAGGACTCAACCAAGAGTTGTGACCTGATTTTGGGGAAGATGCTATTAGATTTTTATCATTTAAGCAATATGATCTAGGAACTTATTTGAGAGAAAAACATGCACAAAAATAGTCACAAGAAACAAGAGACACAAATAATTTTCCTCGGGGAAACCATAAATGAGAAAACTGTACAACTTCCTCAGACATAGAATGAGCAGCAATGGCAACAATAAAACAAAAAGATAGAAAAGATGATCTCCAACAGCTATTCTCTCTCTCACTCATGCACCACAGTGAGTGAGTGTGTGTCTATATAGAAATGAGGAGAGCCTCACTTCTATTTATATTCTTTTGTTCACTTTATTTCCACTCCAACATGTCATCCCCACTTAACAATTACTTACCAGGGATGACTTCTCTAGGAGAGTCTAATAACCCTAGTGCCCCACAACTCTGGGGAATTTACCCTCCGATCAAAAATGAGGGTTAACCTTAACTCAATTGTGGAGGCTATTTCCCTGACTTACTATGGAGGGTTAGACTCAATGACTTTACATGACTTGTTTACATTATTGATTCTCTCGATAGGAACATCGGGGTATGACATGGATCAATTACATTATAGATACTTCCTGATAGGAACATCGGGGTAAAATACATAAGATATACAAGTGAATACATTCTGAAGTTACAAATACATCAACACTCCCTCTTAACTAGGTAGGTATTCTCTCGACACAAATTATCAGCATAAGTCTTCTTCACTAGATCAAGTCTGGATCATCATCAAGTCTAGATCATCTAGATCATCTTCAAGTCATCTTCATAAAGTCTGGATCATCACCAGGTCAAGATCATCACTGGATAATCACCAAGTATGGATCATCACTAGATCTGGATCATCACTGGATCTGGATCATCACTAGATCATCATCAAGTATGGATCATTACTTGATTTGGATCATCATCACTAGATCATCATCAAAGTTGGATCATCATTAGATCATCATCACTAGATCACCATCATTACTTCTTCCGCTATCTCAATCAACTGGTGCTATCTCTCAATTATTCTCATCATAGGAAGTTCTACAGAGCCAACCCGTTTTCATGCTGGTTGTAGGCCTAGCCTCCATGTAGGTCTTCATTGTCTTCAACACTTATATCTTACCATGGAATGGAAATTCTTGCCCAGCACTTACATATGACCATGGGAGGAACACATCCAAGAACCATGTTAGAAAGGCATGCCTAGCACTCACATATGACCATGGGATGAACACATCCAAAACACATGTCAGAAAGGCCCAACACTCACATCCGACGTCATCTTGTTAGAAAGGATCTATACTTACAACAAACCTCATCTTGTCAGAAAGGCTCTGCACTTACATACGACCTTATCTTTTCAAAAAGGCTCTACACTTACATCCGACCTCATCTTGTCATAAAGGCTCTGCACTTACATCTGAACTCATCTTGTTGGAAAGGATCTGCACTTACATCTGACCTCATCTTGTCAGAAAGGATCTACACTTATATATGATCATGTGGAAACACATCTCGCAATCACATCAGAATGACTCTGCACTTATATCTGATCATGTGTGTACACATCCCACAATCACATCAGAATGGCTCTGCGCTTATATCTGATCATGTGGGAACACATCCTGTAATCACATCAGAATGACTCTACACTGATCATGTGGGAACACATCCCACCATCACATCAGAATGTCTCTGCACTGATCATGTGGGAACATATCCCATGATCACATCATAATATCTTTGTACTTACATCTGACCATGTGGAGCCCAGCCTTCCACAATGTCAGAAGGGAACAACACTTACATCTGACCATGGAAGGAACCAATCCTCTCACCATGTCAGAAGGGCTCACAAACTCATCACTTCCCCTTGGAAGGAACCTTGACCAGGAGAACACCAAGATTCTCCCTGAAGCATTCAAAATTCCCATTTATAGCATAGAATCACATCAGGGATGATTATGTCCAAGGATAACATGTGAGCTTTTCCAAGATCGATTACATCCAAGGAAAACCTACAGGTCTGTTTACATCTTAGCAGCCTATGAGCTTTGCCAGGATTTATGCTTAGACAACCTGTTTCATCGACTATGCTAGAACTCCTTATTTCAAGAGATCTTGATCTGGATCACATACTAGAGCTTCACTGCTCCTCTCTACATCATAGAAAAATGCAAGTCAGAGCAATCAAATCAAATAGTATTTTTCAAAAGAAACATACTGCCTCCCAAATAGCCGAGTAAGTGGCAACATATTTTTCCTTAGCTGTACTCATCACCATGCAAGACTCCTTCCTTCTAAACCAAGAGATCACATCTGATCTCATACTGAAGTAGCACATAGAATTTCTCTTCCTATCAATGGCACTACATGCCCAATCTAAATCCACATAACCCTCTAGGTTAATCTTTTGATTCGCTTCATACTTGAGCCCATAGTCAACTATACCCTTTAGGTACCTCACTGCATGCTTTACAACCATTAGGTAAACATGTCTCGGATCTATCAAGGACATGAATTTTTTCACAACAAAGCAAGTATCTGGTCTTGTATTCGTCAGGTACATCAAGGAAAAAATCATCTGATGATACATCGTGGAATCAACCGACTCTGATGAAGCAACACTCAATAGCTTCAGGTTCAATTCCATAGGTGTGGTCATGGCCTTGCAGTCCATCATCCTGAACCTCTTGAAGATCTCTATTTCATACTTCCCTTGTCCCAGGGAGATTCCATCTGCATTCTGCCATGCCTCCATGCCTAGAAAGTAGTTCATCATATCCAAGTCATTCATCTCGAACTCGACAACAAGTCTCCTTCTTGCAAATTTAATGAGTTGCTCTTTTCTGTCAGGAACAAGTCATTGACATATAATAGGAGCATCACTGGTATTTCACCTTCAACCTTAAAGAAAAGGATGGAATATGCTTTTCTCTCAACAAAGCCTAGATCCATCAGTAAGCTATCCATCCTATCATACTATGTTGAACCCCAGGATCTTCTGTAGTCACTCCCTCTGAAGTAGAGCATCATTTTTCCTTTGACTTTCATACTCTATGTATTATGTATTGGAGTGACAAGTAGCTTCCTCTGCTACTAATATTCTATGTATCCATATAGGTGCACTGGATACCAAGATCCTCTATATTGAAAGCATTCTTCTTGCACCCATCTATGAGCTTGTCATCCCTTGTAGGATTTCATCTTCAACCTTGTAGAAAAGATTGAGATATTCACCACTCTAGGTGATATTCAAGCTCCTCATGTATGTGTTATTGCATGGGTGTCTTCTAAGCTCGTACAAGGCCATCTTTAATTTGCACACATGAGTCTACCTGTCATGTGTCTTAACTTCTAATGGCTACAAATGTCTCTTCGTAGTTTATGCCTTCTTTCTATGAGAAGCCTTGTGCTACAAATATTTCCTTGTATCCCACGATGTTGCCATCTATTGCATGATGGATCTTGTAGATCCATATGGAAGACATTACAGAATTCCCTTTAGGTCTTGATACTGCATCCTAGACATCATTCATGTTGAACTATCGTCACTTGTTCTTTGGAACAAGTCTCATCCTTCTTTTCTTGTAGGTGATTGTACGCAATCTTTCCTACAAGTCAAATGCAATGGTTGTATGGTTAGAAAATTTTCATAAGGTATGTTCATAATGGAAAATTATTTTTCATTAAGATATAATCATGCAACTATTTTAGCCAATACAACATTCATCCATATCTTACAGGAACTTTCTAAATTCCTTCCATCTCTACTAGGACAACATTGAGATTGTGCACTAATCCAATATGTTAGCAAAGATGTTTCATTCTAGATAAGCAGAAATGGAGAGTTTTATAGCACCATGGGATACTTACCCATCACATGCATATTAGTAGTATACTATCATTAATGCAAAAATTCTATCATGCATAACACATCAACTGAATATAAACAAATGCATAACAAAATAATATCATGAAATGACAATTGAATACTTATCTTTATTTTTTTCATGGGTAGACTCCTTCTTGAGCCCTCAGATTCATCATTTCTTATCCAAATGATAAGATGGATAAGAATTTCTTCAAGAGTTGAGTCCTTCGTATTCCTCATCGCTTGAGGGATCTTCTTTGGATGGTGAGAGCTTGATCTTCAGTTGCTCCCATCTTCTCTTCTCTTATTATGAGTCAAGCTTAATCTTGTGTGTACTCTTCCCAGAGTCTGTTGAAAGTAATCACTTCCTTCTAGCACACATTCCTTGAATGAATGAATCCCATGATCTTGGAAGGTCATTCAAGGTGGTTATCACAACTTCTGCATTCTCCACTTCTTCTTCTACTGCTTCAAGTTGTTCTTTGATTTGAGAGACCCGTGTAAAGTATGACTACATGGTCTCTACATTCTGGATCTTCACATTCTTCAACTGTTTTCTCAAAGTCATATTTTGATTTATGTTCTTCCCTTCAAATATCTTGGTCAAGGAATCAAACATCTCTTTCAGTGTCTTTAGGGAAGACACTTATGGTATAAGGTGATCCATTATTGAATCAACAATGATCTTCTTGGCCTTGACCAAGTTCTTCTTATGTAAGGATTTTATCCTCATCTCCCTCTGAAACCTCTCCACTTATGTAGGTGTCCAATTCATTTTCTTCAAGAACTAATGAGATCCAATAATTCCATGCGTTGAATTTTTTAGTTTCACCAAGCTTGTCATCAAGTTGGTGCGACGAGTCATTTAGAAATGAGAAACTCAAATGTAAATAACAAAAGATTAGATCTTACTAATTTTAGGTGTCCGTCCTGGTTCGAGAGTTGGATGATCTAGGGTTTGTCAGAGAAACCCTAATTTTAAAAACTTGGAATCTTTTAGATCTGATTGGATATAAAGATAGACCTCTTCAAGGCAAGCTATCCAATGTACTCCTTTTCTTAAAAACAGTGGAGGGAAGCTCCCAGAACAGGAAGCCCTAGTTTACCAATTTCTTCTACAGAAATGCCTGATATTGTTTCTATGGTATTTCTGAAATTAATGCTCCTCTGTGTTTGTAGCTTCTTACTGAGGTAACCTCATCTATCCTCTTTCCAACACCATAGTTTTTACTAGAATTGGTTTCACCAATTGGGACTTATGAGAGTTTTCCCAAGGTGACTTATTTCAGGACTGTTCAGAATGACGGAATTGTATGGACTACCACATGTCACTGTTTAATCATCAGGGTCTAAAAATTTTAAAACAGAAAGTAAAGTCTGTGCCCTATCTAGAACATCTTATGAAATGTCATTTGGACATTTGTAGCATGAGATATAGCAATTATCCCCAGGTGCCCTATTTAGGGATGAATCACGGAAAAGGATGGAACCCTGAATTGGAGGAATCATATCTCCCAGAATATAGAGAATTTGAGGCTGAAACGTTTACCTAGTGTACATATGGAATTTAACTTTGTACTGTGAATGTTTTAGCTCTTGATCCTTCTCTAATATCAGGATATAGCGAATCTACCAAAAATACTAGTTTTAGTATTTTAGGGTTTTTCCTGCCCGGTGTCAAATTAGGGTTTGACTTTCTTGGAGTTTTACCCAATCAAAAATATCGAAATTGGTCTCTAAATTTTGATTTTGAGGAGGAGAGAAATCCTATGTCGGGCTGACTCAAAAATTCCTCTTCTGTAAAAAGCCCTAATTTCCTGCAACAAAAACTAAAAATGGCCAGAATCAAATTCTGCTTCTACATAAAGATGCACCCTTTAATGGAGAGTCATCCTAGCCTTCTTTTACTAATGGATTATGGAGGGAGACCCAAAACATAGGAATCCCTAGATTCTATAGCTGTAGAGTGTCTTCTTCTCAGGTTAGCTCTGATACCATGTTAGATTTTTATCATTTAAGCAATATTATCTAGGATCTTATTTGAGAGAATAACATGCAAAACAATAATCACAAGAGACAAGAGACACATAATTTTCCTCGGGGAAACCATAAAGGAAAAAACCCCGCAAATTCCTTACAGATAGAATGAGCACAAATGGCAGCAGTAAAACCCAAAGATAGAAGAGATGATCTCCAACAACTGTTCTCTCTCTCTCACTTGAGAGAGCTTCTCCTCTCTCACTCATGCGCCCCAGTGAGTGAGTGTGTGTCTATATATAAATGAGGAGACCCTCACTTCTATTTATATTCTTCCATTCACTTTATTTCCACTCCAACATGTCGTCCTCACTTAACAATTACTTACCAGGGCCGAATTATCTAGGAGAGTCTAATAACCCTAGTTCCCCACAATTGTGTGGACTTTACTGTCCGAACAAGGAGGGTTAAACTTAACTCAATTGTGGGGACTATTGCCCTGAATTACAATTGAGGGTTAACCTCAATGACTTTACATGACTTGTTTACATTATTAATTATCTCGATAGGAACATAGGGGTATGACATGACTCAATTGCATTACAGATACTTCCCGATAGGAACATCCGGGTACAATACATAAGATATACAAGTGAATGCATTCTAAAGTTAGAAATACATGAACAGATGCCTCCAGCACCTTGAGTTTTCACTCAACAGCTTCAACCACTTGTCTTTTCCTATTGTGGGTCAACAAACACCCTTCAACAACTTTTTCATTTCTTTCCCCTCCAATATCTTTTATTAATAAAAGAATAATCCATTACATTTGTTTAAATTTTGAATTCTTGTAAAAGATATTTAAAATAATAAAATATTCTAAAAGAATTTAATAACAATTTATTAAATCTTGGTGTATTACATGTTGGATCATATAAGTAATTGATATACTGTAATTTTTTATAAGAAAACGTGCACACATTATGGACAACAAAAATGCGCACCATTGGAACTAATGAATGGAACGTATGTGATTAAATGTATGTTCATTATATGAACATATGATTAGTGGTTATACCTTTCCAGAGACTGACATATTTGACTTGTTTGGACTTAAAAGAATATCATTTCAAAAAGAGAGATAAAATATAAATAAAACAAAAATCACCCCCTTCTTCTCTGAGTTTACCTTGAGGATTTTCTGGTTCGTTACATGGAACAGAGAGGATTTATGCAGCCTTGAATGGCCGATAAGAAGACCATCATGCTTATGATTGATTGATCTTAATTAAAAAGTTTTTATTGATGATTATGATTGTTTTAGATGTAATTTTTTAATATATTTGTACAATCTCAATTTTCTTTTTTCTTTTTTTGTGTTGTTGTGCATTAATCTATCACAATTTCGAAACAATTTTTGAAATTCCAAATAAAATTTTATTCATTAAAGTGAAATTATTAATGCATTCAAAAACACTATTTGAACACCACAAAGCACAAAATTTGGATTTCTAAAAAAATAAATATCCCCAATTGATGTAGAAAATTGATAAAGTAATGTTTCTTTTGTATGTATAATAAGCTAATTTTTACACTTTATTAACTTATAACTTAAAAACATAAGTCACTTGTTCAATTCTAAATAGTTTATATAATTTTATTGGTGGTTGGGAGCAACATATACTTTCGTAACAAATTTATTTGAGAACATAGGTGCACCTAAAAATCCAGACATGACATGATCAATTCCTTGTTCCAACAAATTGAAACGATGTAAATGTGATGGTCAAAACTCATTTTCAAAGTACACAAAGAATAAAACAAGCTAAATGTTACAAGCATTTAATGTCAATGAGTGTGTTCTCGGTGAAGATATTATGTAAGCATAAAATATTCATGGTTGAATTAGATGCAGATGATGAACTTTCTTGTTGGGATAATGTTTTAAGTAACCTCATCAAGATACATTTCCATATACTATGAGCAATATAGTGAAAGGAGTTTTGACATCTTCATGCTCACGTTTCATGGAATAAAAAGGTTGTTGTACTTTTGGATATGAAGAGATGAGTATGAAACTCATGCCAAGTACATAACTCATGGTACTAAAGTGGAATTGTTTTAGAACCTTCATGAGAGGAATATTGATGATAATATCACTCTTCACACATTAGTGAAGCTAAAATTGTAGTATGTTATCACCATCACTATTCATGAAACATATTGTTGTTGGTTTCCATCAACCTATTTTCAAAGTTTTGAGTATTTCTTTAGAGCACCAAAAAGACCAATATACCAAGATAATCAATCCATCAAAATGTATCATGTTAAGTCATGTGCCCATATTATAAATTGTTGTATTTAAAACTAAGTTTAGTGTCTCTTTGAAACTTATATATAGGAAACCATAATTACAGTTATATGGTTGGCATGTATGAGCATGATGGAATTGATTAGAGTTAGGGTTTGAATATGTTCTTTATTGTAAGTTATATAAGGAGATTGCATGAATCTTTATATACATATATTATGATATACATGGATGAATCTTGTTTGTGATTTAATTTTAATTGTGTGCATGGTTTACGATTATATTGTATTTTCATGCTATATAAACAAACATGTCTTTGTAATTTTTCTTATTCTTGGGAGAGACCTTATCCCTATGTGGATATTGAAAATACCATTGTTGGTTAGTTATCATTGGTCTACTTGATAAATCGAGGGCTTAATTTTAGAGCTAATATTTGGTCCTATTCATAGGACATAACACAATTTTTAACAAGAAAATAATAATTTATGTCATCCAAATCAAATTTTCACATAAGGAAATGTAGAATTTGAATGTATATGTAGCATGGTGAAAGAATAGGCCCATCAATCCTAAGAGTCAATTATCTATAATAATAAACTATTGAAACTCTCAAAACATTGGGCAATAAGTGGATGTGAGTACTAGATGATTGTTTTTCTATTAAATATATCACCACTATTAGCAAATAGAACTTAAATAATTTTGAGGAAGGTCTAAGAGAGAGGTTGCTAAAATTGATATCATTGTATATTAAAAATATATTCATAGAGAAAATATTATGAAAATGACACTAGATGCAATTGACTTGTAATCCCCATGTGACCAAGGGGGTAAGAGAAGAACGAAGGGGGAATTTAAAAAAAAGAGAGTAAAAAGTGGATCTAGAGTGATGCAAGGGAATCTAGGCCCAATCAAAATAGTCGAATATAGATAAATAAGGTGCCTAGAGGACATTCAATGATCTCCAACAAATAGAAAAGACAATTGAGAGGAGGAGAGGTGTAGTGGTCGACAAGGTGTGGTTCAACAGAAGGAGTAGCCAAAATTTCTGACCAAGAAGATAGTTGATGATCAACGAAGGAACCAATGGTGGAAGTAGACAAAATACCAACTAGGAATTAGTTGACAAACAGATGGTGAGCAGTGGAAAGAGATGGGAACAAAAACCAACGTCAACAAGCTACCAACCAAAACAACGTCAACAAGCTACCAACCCAACTGACGCCGACAAGTTACCAACCAACCAAGTGACTATAAACCCAAGAAACAAAATGACATAGTAGTTGGGGTAGTTGAAGAATAGTTATGATGGTTATTGCAATACAACCAGGTGGCAAAGTCTACTACAATGGACTAGAAGATGTATTTAATGCATTCATGGTGAATCTTAGGAGTAAGTGACCTTCCAAAAGGAAATTGAGGTATTGTGCATGGAGGCACAACTATAAATACCAATCGACATTCATAGATAAGGGGAGTCTTTTTTGGGTTCGTATTGTTCTCAAAGAGTTTTTTTCCTTTCTGTGTGAAAACCCAGAGGAGTGAATAGTGTGTGTGTGTGTGTGTTGACCATTGAGTATGTAGCATTCCCTCTCATGGTTTTATTGTTGGGTAAATGTTAATTCAAACTAGTAAAGCAGGGACTTGTATTGTAATTCCTCTCATAAAAATAGATTGTTTATCATTGAATTGAAAGGAATAATTCTTTGCAACTGATGTGTTGTGTGTTTATTTTTGCATTTTCTTGTTTACACTAATATTCAACCAATCACTGGGGTCATGTCTTCATCAGCTAGTATCAGATTAAGAATTTATCCCATGTGAGGTGTCTAGTTGCAATTAGACGAGTAAAGTAACTCGAGCTCCAATTCGGTAGGGTTGTGGAATTATGAATCTCATTGTCTAACTAGAGGAGAATGGATCACAAAGGAATCAATGTCTATGGTATAACAAAACACAGAGGCACACGAGTCACTATTGACCATGATACATTTGAAGAATGCATTCAGGCGATTAGAATGTTGAAGATCCAGCTAGCAGCCATGAAGGAGGCACAACAACAAGGATATGTCATTGAGACTCTCGACATCAGTGGTGACGAAGTTAATGATAGAGAAGATTAAGAAGAAGAATACGAGCCAGAAGAACTAGAAGAGAAACTGTTAAAAGGTTATGTATGAGATTAGAGACCTAAGGCTAAAAAATATACACCTATGTAGTTAGGAAGTTTGGACCCAGAAGAATTAATAAACTGAGTTAGAAAAATAGAAAAACACATCGACATGTAATAGATCAAAGAATGCAAAAGGGTAAAGGATGCATGTATGAAGTTGAAATGTCATTCCTCGTTGTGATGGGATAATGTGCATTCCGATAGAGTAAATAAAGATAAGGATAGTATAAGGATTAGGGATAGAATGGTCACCAAGCTTAACGATAAGTTCCTTCCCATCGACTATAAAAGGAAATGATAGTAAAGAAATTCTATCGACTTTTGATTTGGTCGAGACAGACCGACGAAGGAGAGGAGGAAGTCACTAGATATGTTAATGGTGTGAAATACACCATGCATCATGTGTTGATCCTGTCAAATTTTATAAATTTATAGGAATCCTATGAAGTAGCATTTAAGGTAGAAAAGATGTTATTGAGGGAGGCTTCGACGAGTATAAGTAAGTTGATTTCTTAGAGGCAGAGATATTATGCCCTGAGAGGACAACTAGAGGTGATGCACATGAATATCAATGGCGAGGTGATAACCCTAGACTTCGAGGAGGTAACACTCGAATAGGAACCTTCATAGGTGGAAATGTAGATGAGTCGAATATACTATAGACCATTGATTATTGTTAACTCCACACAACTATCTCAAGGTGTGCATCTCTAGCATGTCTTCAACCACCAGGATTTAAAAAACTTGTAGCATCAAAATAATAAACTTATCATTGTTTCAATCTTTATGGTGCAAATGAATGGCCTCCTCCAAAGCAACAATATATTGAAAGTTTCAAATCATAGAAAATATTACACAAGATTCACATGAATTATCAGAATCACATTCTGATCTAGAAAGTGCCCTTGCACTTGGGAGAGGCCATGCATACATTCGATGAGATTTAGTCAATATTTTAACACCATTGTTATAAGGAGACATAATCACATAATGAAATTTGAAACTACTGTTACAAACTACGTAAATATAATAATGGAGAACGGAAATTGCTAAAATTTCTATTGTAGTGGTGGGATGTATAGACACGTGACTCCTTCAAATCACATGCACTCGGAACTGTATTTTTAGATAAACAAATTCTCATTATCGTGAAGATACACACATCAAAAAATTGAAAGCACGTAGAATGAAATGAGACAATGAACAAGAGAAGAGTCTCTTCTTATACAAGCATACAATCAACATCTTTAGCGGTGTTTATAAATGGGTCCCCTTTCAATTTTTTTTGCCCATCTAGAGGATTAAGAAAGGGATTCCCCCTCTCTCTCTTCCTGTTTTTATTGGTAGCAGAAGCATTGAGTCATGTAATCCATAATGCCAAATAAATAACAAAGATTGAGGGAATGAAGGTATCTAACGTTGAAGAGGTCACACATACACTCTTTGTAGATGATGTCCTCAGTTTTGGGAAGGGAACCATCATGGAAAAATATATTCCTATCCAGAGGAGGCAGATTAGTAATTTTCAAAGAAGTCTTACAAAGTAGTCAGTTTATTGGGCATCTATAGAATACATCCCTAAAGGAATAATAACAAATATAAGAAATAAATGCTTCTTTTTCTTTTGTAAACCAATCAAGCAATCTGAAGGAATACCTTTGGTCAAATGGTCTTCCCTTGCACTCCCATAAGATCTTTGTGGTTGGGGAGTTAAAGACCCTTCCTTGTTCTATAAATATCTTGGAGAAAAGGCACTATGGAGACTAGCACATAATCCAAACATGTTGCAGGGAAGGGTTACGAATTCATAATATTGTCCTAAATCTACATTAGTGGAATGGTTCATAAATCCCATTTAAACCCATAGAAATGGATCAATAGGGTGCAAAACATTGGTTTTGGCATTTCCATTAGTTGGAAGTTGTACTGTGTGGAGAATAAAAAATAGGAGAAGAGTAAGAATTGGAGAGGACCCATGGGTAGGGGAAGGAGAGGAATATAGATTGTCAGAAACTGTAATCCTACAATTGAGAGCTCATAGGATTGTAGTTTTAGATGGGGCCAAGACACAATAACCTCATAACATAGGGAGAACAGGATGGAAAACATCTCAAGATCTTGGACTAGTGTGAGAAGGAGTGGAAGAATGGAATAGGTTCATGAATAAACTTGTTGCAAGTTTTGTTCATTTAGATTAAGTAACACATGACAAGATAATATGGACCAAGAACGCTAAAGATGGTGAATTGTTAGCAAAACAAGGTTATGAGGAAGCAAGGAATGAATTGGAAGAAGGCGAAAAAAGGTGTTGGTGGAGATAAATATGGGGAATTCAAAGTCCCTTGAAAACCACTATAATTGTGTGGCTGGCACTAAGTAAGTAAAACAACTGAGTAAAATACTTCTCACTTTTTTGGTTTATGTTTTTATGTAGGGATTGTATGGAGCTCAGTCTCAAAGACAATCTCCAATAATAGTACACATGCTCGAAGTGAAGCAACGCTTGAACAACACACACATAAATGGTGGCAAGATGATGGGGTTCATTTTAATGATGCTTTCCCAACTCTATTCCTTTTTAGCATATGGGGAGCACGAAACATAGCAATATTCCAAAATAAATGATATCCTTGTAGAGGACATAGCTGGAACACCGAGGATTTATGCCACCTTGAATCGCCGACAAGAATACCATCAGGCTACTATGGTGGAGATAGAAGGTAAGGTTTCCAACACTTCTATTTCAATAGTGATTGAACCTGGTTCTTGCCAAGGCTATGTATTGCCTAAATTTGTTGATTTATGTAAACTAGATAAATTTGAACATGAGAAACCCTGGTTGGTGCAATTAGCCACCAGTACGAAACAAAAGGTGTCTAAAACAGTTAGAGATAATAAGGTAAACCTGAATAGTTTCCCTTATAGGATAAATATGAAAATTTTACCCTTAGGATCCTATGATGTACTTATCAAGATAGACTGGTTGGAACAGAACCATGTCATGCTTAACTGTTTACAGAAGTCAATCTTGTGTACATATAGCAAACAGAATTAGGTAAAGATATACCCCCAAAATATATAATTGCCTCAGAAGAGCCAATATACATACATTATTGGACCTCTTAAATTATAGTCGAGAAGATCTGATGAGAATTGAACACTTTGGGAATGAATCTGTCGAACAAGAATTGGAAGTTCTACAAAAATGTTTTGCAATTGATCCACCCAGGAATTAGTTTTTGGTTCATTAAATGGTTGGCTCCATTCCATCTCTTCATTCATTTTCTTTCCGCAACTTCTTCTGGAGAGCAGTGATCTGCATAGTCATATTTGTTGTTCACACATCTAGACTTTGAGTATCCTATCAAGCAGTGTTGTTCATCTCGCATTGCGACTCTGCTCCAAAACAATATTCATACTCTAAAAGAACATTCATCTATGATCAACGATCCATTGATACCCCAAAATTAAAAACCTCTAAAGCTTGTCAAAGAGTTGAATCTTCATTTTCCACAAGCTTACTTCACCATGACCATCTTTTTCTTATTTATAACCTTCTTAACTCAAGAGATGTGTCCACTTTGTGAGTTTCATTTACTTTGGATATCATTCTGCTGGATTGCATCTCCAACAAGTTATTTTTTATGTTGGTGTGCCACTTTTGCAATTCGTCTTAATATTTAAAAACACACAAACTCCAATATACTTGTGGGACATTTGCACACATATTTTTCTTATTTCACAAATCTCATACTTATGGTTATTTACAAATTATTCTTTCATGTACATAGATATGTGCGTAAATGCAAGTAATGTCATGATGGTCCTTGGACCTCTTGGATTTTGAATTGTGGTCCATATTTTGATATTTCGACACCTTAGATCTATCTTGTCCATATTTCAACTTGTCCATCTCTGATCACACATTCAACATATATTTAGCTTGTCTTGAACCATATTTGATCTTTGACATTTGACCTTTGACATCAATGACAACATATATTCAACTCCCACAACTCAGCATTTGCTTCAGACTCCATCTCTTTACAAATTTCTTTTTAAAAATCTCCTTGTTTTATTAGATACCGCAAGTATTGATCTTTTTCATGACATTTTTTATATCGATTTTTATTTATCATCTTGTATGTTGGTCCCAATATATTATATACTTTTAAAATACTAATCCTCAATGTGATTCTTCACTCTACCTTTGATAACCACCACTATTTTGCTTGCTTGAAATCCTCCATTAAGCTTAATAAGTTTCCTTTTTTCTGATTCTTTCTAAAATTTATTTATCTATATCATAAGATAAATGAAAATAGACCCTCCCAATACATACATCCATAAGCACATAAAACATCCCTCTCACCCCTTTAATGCCAAGAGATATATTGTTCAACTTTAAATAAATTAAAACCCATAAAAAAAATTTGCATAAATTGCAAAAAGTGCAATAAATCTTTTGTTCCATAAAATAATAATATGTTTAAATTTATCGTTTTAATATAACTTTTCTAAATGCAAATATTGATCCCAATGATCCAATACCTAATAAGGTCATTAATTCTATAATAAAGGCACCCAAGATCTATAATAAGGTCATTAAATTTATATTAAAGACACCCAATATTTATACAAAGGTCATTAATTTTATATTAAAGACATCCAAGATCTATACTATTTATAAATATTTAGAACATACCATAACTTATTAGAATATGTGTGTGTAATTATATTTATAGTTTTTTTTTAGTGTAGATAAGATTTGAATAGTGATCTTCTATTTACAACTTCCAATCTCAATTATTCATTAAGAATCGACCTTTAACCTTATAAGTTTTTTTTGAAAAAATATTATATTATATAAATCGCAACTTATTTAACAAAGATTAAGTTGAGTGATTTTGTGTTTATAATTTTGATTTTGTTATAATATTATAATTGGAAAATATCATTTTATATAAAGAATTAATGGTTTTAATAACATAAATATTAAAATAAGATTTTGTTAATTATAAATAGGGTTTTTCCATTTAGGTTTTTCATATTGAGTAGTTTAAAAAATTCTTTATTCACATCATTGTTTTGTTTATGTTTCAACTATTTTTTAAAATAGAAATATTAGGAATTGCAGATACATTAATTATTTTAGAGTGTTGAACCAATAATTAGAAGAATTAAAATCCATTGATGAAAGAACTAAGGAAATGATAAATCCTTTTAACTAGTATTTTTAGCTATATTTATGAATAAAAAATATTTACATCTATAAGCCTTTTTATTTTAGAACTATTTTCAGGGAGGCTTATTTAAATATTAATCAAATGCATTTAAACATAACAAGATACAATGACTATGAAATGAATCTGTGTTTTACACTTGTTACAGTTGGGTTAATCTTGTTGATTTCAGATTATTTAAATGTTGATCAAGTGGCATTTAAGCATAACAAGATACAAAAACCATGAAATGAATCGCAATTATACACTTAGTACATCCAAGTTAATCTTGTTAATCCACTAAAAGAAGCCTAAAATCTGAGATAATATCTAAAGGCAGGTTGTGCACTTGTTATGCTCTAGTTAATCTTATTGATCTGCTCAAAAAACACAAAAAATGATATAATATTTAAAGGGCTATCCACCTAAAAATCATTAAAATGAATAACTTATAGTTGATATATGGATAACTAAAAATTGATAAATAAAAATTAATACTGATAATTAATACATAATTACTATTAGTTAATATATAAATAACTGAAAGTTGATGAATATAAATTAATCATAATAAATGACTACAAGTTAATAACAAATAACTAAAAAAATTGTAAGAAATTAAATACAAATAACTAAAAAAATATAAAATATTAGATGAGTGTCATAATTTATACCCGTAAATAGAAATTTATAACGATGACGGGGTCAAATCCTGTTTCGAGATGTAGTCCGCCAAATCCTGTTTCGAGATGTGACTCACCCGCCACTGTACGCCGAGTAGTCCGCCAAATCCTGTTTCGAGATGTGACTCACCCCGCCCGTCTCGCAAATGGGTAAGATCGGGTGGTGGTTGGTAGCCAGTGTACGCCGAGTAAGAATTGAAATCGTCTAAGCTCAGAAACAAGAAGCAATTCTCGTCTCTTCTTTGCTGAAAAAGATGAAGAACAGTCCTTCTATTCTGCTTTTCACAACAACGATTTCCATGATCATACTGCTGCTCTCAAGAGCTCCGTGCATTGAAGCTGCAGGTCAAAACAACCCCATTTCAGGTGATTTATTTATTTGTAAATATCTCTAAACTTTTATTTATTTATGGTTTATTATAACTGCATGTGATCATGACCTTATCACTATCACAGCACGTGGTCGCGAGGAAGCAACAACAGCAATCCGAAGAATTACTGGACTGGTGTTCTCCGTACCATGTGCAGTTACTGAGTATATTCCATTTCCCTGTACACGTCCCAGTAGTGCAGATCCACAGATAACCGACTTCTGCCAATGCAGTATAGCATAATATCTGTTGGGCTGGGAATCGCCTGCAATTTGTACTGTTACTGCTAAGTGCATGTACGTTAGGGTTAGCAAATAAGGATACTTTTAGTGATCCACTGACACACACGTTTGTATTGTTTAAGTTTCCTTAAATAAATGAGATTCTAGGCATGTAAATTTGTGTTTTCGGCCATGGATGGCAGCTTTGATTAAATTACACTTTTGTGTTTTTTTTTTATGAAATTCATAAGTATATAAAAAAAAAAAGTTGAAATTCATATTATAAAAGTTAATTTATTTATTTATTTATTTGTCTTAATCACTTGGCTGTTTGTAGATATACAACAGTTTTGTAGATATTAGGTTTACTTTTTACTTGAACGAGCAATACAAAATTATGTTTTCCCATAGCTCCTTGCCCTATGCTTAATGAATTCTCAAATGGTTAATCATCTCTTGATTCTTCACACTTGCATTTATGGTTTTATGGCAATATGTTTTTGATCATTAAAGTAAAATTATTAATAAATGTATATTAAAATGTTTTTATTATGATTATGATGGCTTTAATATATGTTTTTTTGTAAAGAGTTTTACAATTTCATTTTTTTAAATAGAGTTCATAATTTCAGTTTTTTAAAATAGAGTTCTAGATGAGGAGGTTTTTGGGATGAAAATAGAGGAACCATCTAGGTCCAATAGGTATGGATATGGTAAAATAATTTCATATAAGCTTTTTATGTAAGATACTAACTTTATGTAAGATAAATATATATATATATATATAATAGAACTTAACCTGCTCAATGTATAGTTTATGCTCACCATAAATAGATGGTAAAAACAAATGAGCGGTTCAACCTTCCCAAAATTATATTATTTTCCATAAACAAATCAATGTCATTTTTCAAAAAAAATTTGGCTATGTTTGCAATTGATTTTTTTGAAAGAAATGAACAATTATTAAAAAAAAATACTAACCTAGATATACAAATATTAATAAATGATAGATACATAATGTAAATCTCAATCCAAATACGCACATCGATTATTAATGAACACATATATCAATTATTAGTGGATACAAAATATAGAGTTTATTGGTAACTAAATATTGATATATTTTATATAAAAAAACACTAGTGTAAGCTTGTTACACCTTGAAATCATGCAAACTCAATATTATAACAAAGTTAAGATGATATATAAAGACAAGTGGAGTTGAAAAGCAACAAGTCCCTACTTAAAAGCAAGAGCAAATTAATTGTTGTTGGTAGATAGTAGCAGTAATGTGCTTTAGAGCAATTGACCAATTTGGACATGGATAATCAGTCATAATTCTTCTCTTAAAGTAAGATTGTTGAGTCATTGAAGCTCCATGATTAGGATATTCTAAGTCCATATCATCACATGTTTTTGTTGAACTCATGTTTTTAGAGTCTAAGGTATTAATCATAGTTTGAAAGTTCAAATAGCAAAGAAGAGACAAATATGGCATATTGTAGAGAAAATACATAATAAGTTATGGGGGAATACTTTTGTGAGACATCTGCATGCAAAATTTTACATTTGACTTACTTAGTCGACAAGGAACACTAATATAGTAAAATAGGAAAATGAAAGTTGACCAGATAGATGCTATATTGGGTCTAGAATATGATCAAATTTAGCATATAGGTTTCATGTTGTAGGAAAAAAAGGAAAAAAGATTCATTGAAAAGTGAAATACTTGACAAGTGATTTTCATATTACTTGGATACTTGCGGTAGTTGAAACATTAAGCAAGAACTCATCAATCAATTGGAGGGTCAATGGTAGGCTACACCCATTCCTTGAAGCTTAGATATGTTGGACAAACAACTTCTTTAGGAAAAGAAGAGGGAGGGAGAACTGCAGACACATAGAAAAGAATGGTTTCAACAAGGGAAGAATGCACAACATGAAGTTTCCAAATTAATTTTACATATTTGGGCTACCAATCTATAGATTAAGAAGTTGCAAGAATACTTAATCGACAATCTCGTTGAAGTCCAAACTACAAAATGCATTTGTTCCAAAAAAGATTTAAACTAATATGTTCAAATGAAACACACATTTATTCTGTGAAAAAAGCATTTGAAGACTAGTAGGATTTTGAACACTATATAATAGATAGCACCACATATTTAGTTATGAGGCCTTGTCTCATCATCCAATATTTTCCTTCTTCCATCCCATTCCTTAATGTTGAAATATTGTAACTTCAAAGAATATTCTAAATGTATTTTACTGATGTAACCTATGGGAGATGTTTTATTCCTCTCTTGGGATGTTACTACTATATTTGTTAACCATAGGGTCATGAGGTAAAACCTCCATTGTAAAACAGGACAATAGAACTGTTCTGAATATAATATAATACTATTTTGTGACTTCCTAGGTGAAGTCGCTCCAATAAGTTCGTTTGCACCAATAAGTGTAAGAAAGAGTATAAATAGAGGAGGTGTGTTCCTCATTTGAACACACACACTCACTTATGTATATATATATATATATATATATATATATATATATATATATATAT
>LPNX010108268.1:154688-167188 GCA_001517045.1 Pseudotsuga menziesii
TTAATATTATAGTTTTTGTTATTTTGAAAACGAATTTAATAAAAATTGTTGAATTAAATCAAACAATGAAATTTTAAAACATTTTTGAATTTTTTGTTTTAATTTTAACGGAAAACACAAATGTTGAAGAAAATATGCAAAATGAATCCCGTGATAACCAAAACCCAAACCCAAACCTAAATATGGACACAAGCCCAAACACAGAGGGGGAACAAAACCAGAATTCATAGATCTTGACTTGTTTGGGTGCATTGAGGCAACTTAGTTCACTGTTTAGACAGGGGGCCATTTAAGACAATCATTCGCCAAGGCATTAGATACCATAGAAAACACAATTTCCAATGCTTGGGGAGCACTATACAACATTAGCTCATACAAATATTCCTAGAGGAAATAATATTCGAATGGGTTGAGCTATAAAGATGTCAAAAAATAAAGATTTAACCAAAGACCAATTGTTTTCATTATTTCAGGATCCTAGCACCGAATTGGTTCCGCCCACCAGTAGACCTCACATTTCAATAGACTGGTGCATGGAACCAAATGTGAAATCCAATTGGATGGATCTACATGATATGACATTTTGGTGGACATAACCGATGGATTGGGTCAACCATGTACATTGATCTCGCTCTTTTTGTTCTTGATGTATACTATCTCATGTGTTCTTATGTATTTATCTTATATACTCTTGATGTATGTAACTCATGTTCTGATGATAACAATGGTGTAAATCATCAAATGATGGGTCCAAAAGAAGATGGATTATTTAATGTCAATAAAATGTTAGATAGTCTAATGGTAGGATTAAAGGCTTGTGGTTTTGGGATAAGTTTATTTGGAATTGGAACTAACGAATGGAACATATGTGATTAAATGTATGTTCATTATATGAACATATGATTAGTGGTTATACCTTTCCAGAGACTGACATATTTGACTTGTTTGCACTTAAAATAATATCTTTTCCAAAAGAGAGATAAAATAAAAATAAAACAAAAATTACCCCCTTCTTCTCTGAGTTTACCATGAGGATTATGGGGCATATGTAGCATTTCAATGTATATGTAGCATGGTGGAAGAATAGACCCATCAATCCTAAGAGTTGATCATCTATAATAATAAACTATTGAAACTCTCAAAACATTGGGCAATAAGTGGATGTAAGTACTAGACGATTGTTTTTCAAGACTAAAACAAGGTCACATAATGGATTTTTCTATTAAATATATCACCACTATTAGTAAATATAACTTAAGTAATTTTGAGGAAGGTCTAAGAGAGAGGTTTCTAAAATTGATATCATTGTATATTAAAAATATATTCATAGAGAAAAGATTATGAAAATGACACCAGATGCAATCGACTTGTAATCCCCATGTGACCAAGAGGGTATGAGAAGAACGGAGGGGGGATTTTAAAAAAGAGAGTCAAAAGTGGATGTAGAGTGATGCAAGGGAATCTAGGCCCAATCAAAATAGTCAAAGATAGACAACTAAAGTGCCTAGAGGACATTCAATGATCTCCAACAAATAGGAAAGACAATTGAGAGGAGGAGAGGTGTAGTGGTCGACAAGGTGCAGTTCAATAGAAGGAGTAGCCAAAATTTCCGACCAGGAAGATAGTTGATGATCAACAAAAGAACCGATGTTGGAATTAGACAAAATACCAACTAGGAATTAGTTGACAAACACATGGTGAGCAGTGGAAAGAGATGGGAACAAAACCAACATCAACAAGCTACCAACCAAACTGACATCAACAAGCTACCATCCAAACTGATGACGACAAGTTACCAACCAACCAAATGACTAGAAACCCAAGAAACAAAATGACAGGAAAGTTGGCGTAGTTGAAGAATAGTTATGATGGTTATTGCAATACAACCAGGTGGCAAAGTGTACTACAATGGACTAGAAGATGTATTTAATGCATTCATGGTGAATCTTAGGAGTAGGTGACCTTCCAGAAGGAAATTGAGGTATTGTGCATGGAGGCACAACGATAAATGCCAATCAACATTCATAGATAAGGGGAGTTTTTTTGGGTTCCTATTGTTCTCAAAGAGTTTTTTTCCTTTCTGTGCGAAAAGGCTGAGGGGTGAATAGTGTGTGTGTGTGTTGACCATTGAGCATGTAGCATTCCCTCTCACAGTTTTATTGTTGGGTCAATGTTAATTCAAACTAGTAAAGAAGGGACTTGTATTGTAATTCCTCTCATAAAAATAGATTGTTTATCATTGAATTGAAAGGAATAATTCTTTACAATTGATCTGTTGTGTGTTTATTTTTGCATTTTCTTATGTACACTAATATTCAACCAACCACTAAGGTCACATCTACATCAGCTGGTATTAGATTAAGAAGTTATCCCATGTGAGGTGTCTAGTTTCAATTAGACGAGTAAAGTAACTCGAGCTCTAATTCGGTAGGGTTGTGGAATTGCGAATCTCATTGTCTAACTAGAGGAGAATGGATAACAGAGGCATCCATGTCTGTGGTATAATGAAACACAGAGGCACATGAGTCACTATTGACCATGATACATTTGAAGAATGCATTCAGATGATCAGAATGTTGAAGATCCATCTAACAGCCATGAAGGAGGTGCAACAACAAGGATATGTCATTGAAACTCTCGACATCGGTGGTGTCGAAGTTAAGGATAGAGTATATTAAGAAGAATAATAGGAGCCAGAAGAACTAGAAGAGAAACTCTTAAAAGGTTATGTACAAGATTAGAGACCTAAGGCTAAAAAATATATACCTATGTACTTATGAAGTTTGGACCCAAAAGAATTAATAAACTAAGTCAAAAAAACAGAAAAACACATCGATATCTAATAGATCAAAGAACGCAAAAAGGTAAAGGATGAATGTATGAAGTTGAAATTTCTTTCCTCGTTGTGGTGGGACAATGTACATTCTGATAGAATAAATAAATATAAGTATAGTCTAAGGATTGGGGATAGAATGGTCACCAAGCTTAATGATAAGTTCCTTCCCATCGACTCCTGAAGGAAATGATCGTAAAGAAATTCTATCGACTACTGATTTGGTCAGGGTGGACCGACTAAGGAGAGGAGGAAGTCGCCAAATATGTTAATGGTGTGAAATACACCATGCATGATGAGTTGATCCTATCAAATTTTATAAATTTATAGGAATCCTATCGACTGGCATTTAAGGTAGAAAAGACGTTATTGAGGAAGGATTTGACGAGTAGAGGTAAGTTGATTTCTTGGAGGCAAATATATTATGCCCTGAGAGGACAACTAGAGGTGATGCAAATGAATATCGATGGTGAGGTGATAACCCTAGACTTCAAGGAGGTAACACTCGAATAGGAACCTTCATAGGTGGAAATGTAGATGAGTCGAATATACTTTACAACAAGTCGAGAACTAGAACACAAGTCCTATGAGTGTCAATAAAATTTTCATGTCACTAGTCGAGAGGAAACCATAAGTTGAGAAGACGACGAAGCTGGTTCAAAAACAAAAGAGCACTTAGGGGAAGTCAGGTCCAAAAGAGGCCAAAATTTGATGACAAAGAAAACATGGTTATAGTTGATGCAATATAAGGAAGAACTGACATAGAGAAGAGCTATTTTTTGAAGAAAGGTAAATATTAGGGATAGATGTTGTATGACCATCATTGATAGAGGTGGCGTTGAAAACCTAGTATCGACATAGAGAATTAACAAGTTGGAACTAAGATACGAACCACAACTGAATTCATATAAGGTATAATGGTTGTATAAGGGTCATCATGTAATAGTGAGACACCAATGCCTGATCAATTTTAAGATTGAAGTGTTGCACGATAGCAAGTTATGCAATGTGATTATGATGGATGCTTTTCACTTATTTTTGGGTTGACCATGGAAATACAACTATAGACCATTGATTATTGTTACCTCCACACAACTATCTCAAGGCGTGCATCTCTAGCATGTTTTCAACAACTAGGATTTAAAAAACTTGCACCATCAAAATAATAAACTTATCATGGCTTCAATCTTTATGGTGCAAATGAATGGCCTCCTCCAAAGCAAAAATATATTGAAAGTTTCAAATCATAGAATCCATTACATAGGATTCACATGAATTATTAGAATCACATTATGATCTAGAAAGTGCCCTTGCACTTGGGAGAGGCCATGCATACATTCAATGAGCTTTAGTCAAGATTTCAACACCATTGTTATGAGGAGACATAGTCACATAATGAAATTTGAAACTACTGTTACAGACTACACAAATATAATAATGGAGAATGGAAATTGCTGAAATTTCTATTGTAGTGGTGGGATGTATAGACACGTGACTCTTTCAAATCATATGCACTCATAACTGTATTTTCAGATCAACAAATTGTCATTATCGTGAAGATACACACATAAACAAATTGAAAGCACGTAGAATGAAATGAAATGGTGAACAAGAGCAGAGTGTCTTCTTATACAAGCATATAATCAACATCTTTAATGTTGTTTATAAATGGGTCCCCATTCAATTTTTTTTGTCCATCTAGAGGATTAAGAAAGGGATGCCCCCACTCTCCCTTCTTGTTTTTATTGGTAGCAGAAGCATTGAGTTGTGTAATCCATAATGCCAAAGAAATAAGAAAGATTGAGGGAATGAAGGTATCTAACTTGGAAGAGGTCACACGTACACTCTTTGTAGATGATTTCCTCGGTTTTGGGAAGGGAACCATCATGGAAAAATATCTTCCTCTCCAGAGGAGGCAGATTAGTAATTTTCAAAGAAGTCTTACAAAGTACTCAGTTTATTGGGCATCTATAGAATACATTCCTAAAGGAATAATAACGAATATAAGAAATAAATGATTTTTTTTCTTGGTCAAATGGTCTTCCCTTGCACTCCCAGAAGATCTTTGTGGTTGGGGAGTTAAAGACCCTTCCTTGTTCTATAAATCTCTTGGAGAAAAGGCACCATGGAGACTAGCATATAATCCAAACACAGTGCAGGGAAGGGTTATGAATTTGAAATATGGTCCTAAATCTACATTAGGAATGGTTCACAAATCCCATTTAAACCCATAGAAATGGATCAATTGGGTGGAAAACATTGGTTTTCGCATTTCCATTTGTTGGAAGTTGGACTACGTGGAGAATAGGAAAAAGGAGAAGAGTAAGAATTGAAGAGGACCCATGGGTTGGGGAAGGAGAGGAATATAGATTGTCAAAACTTGTAATCCTGCAATTGAGAGCTCGTAGGATTATAGTTTTGGATGGCACCAAGACACAATAACCTCATAACATAAGGAGAATGGGATGGAAAACATCTCAAGATCTTGGACTAGCACGTGTAGGAGTGGAAGAATGGAATAGGCTCATGAATAAACTTGTTGTGAGTTTTGTTCATTTAGATTAAGAAACACATGACAAGATAATATGGACCAAGAATGCTAAAGATGGTGAATTCTTAGCAAAACAAGGTTATGAGGAAGCAAGGAATGAATTGGAAGAAGGCGAAAAAAGGTGTTGGTGGAGATAAATATGGGGAGTTCAAAGTCCCTTGAAAACCACTATAATCGTGTGGCTAGCACTAGGTAAGTAAAACAACTCAGTAAAATACTTCTTACTTTTTTGGTTTATGTTTTTATGTAGGGGTTGTATGGAACTCAGTCTTGAAGACATTCTCCAATAATAGTACACATGCTCAAAGTGAAGCAATGCTTGAACAACACACACATAAATGGTGGCAAGATGATGGGGTACGTTTTAATGATGCTTTCCCAGCTCTATTACTTTTTAGCATATGTGGAGCACGAAACATAGCAATATTACAAAATAAATGATATCATTGTAGAGGACATAGATGGAACACCGAGTATTTATGCCGCCTTGAATGGCCGATAAGAAGACCATCAGGCTACTATGGTGTAGATAGAAGGTAAGCTTCCCAACACTTCTATTTCAATAGTGATTGAACCAGGTTCTTGCCAAAGCTATGTATCACCTAAATTTGTTGATTTATGTAAACTAGAAAAATTTAAACATGAGAAACCCTGGCTGGTGCAATTAGCCACGAGTACGAAACAAAAGGTGTCTAAAATAGTTAGAGATAATAAGGTGAACCTGAATAGTTTCCCTTATAGGATAAATATGAACATTTTACCCTTAGGATCGTATGATGTACTCATCAGGATAGACTGGTTGGAACAGAACCATGTCATGCTTGATTGTTTACACAAGTCAATCTTGTGTACAGATAGCAAAGGGAATGAGGTAAAGATACACCACTGGAACATATAATTTCCTCAGAAGAGCCAACAGACATACATTATTGGACCTCTTAAATTATAGTCGAGAAAAACTGATGAGAATTGAACACTTTGGGAATGAATCTGTCAAACGGGAATTGGAAGTTCTACAAAAATATTTTGCAATTGATCCACCCAGGAATTTGGTTTTGGTTCATTAAATGGTTCGTTCCATTCCATCTCTTCATTCATTTTCTTTCCCCAAGTTCTTCTAGAGAGCAGTGATCTACATAGTGATACCTGTTGTTCACACATCTCGACTTTGAGTATCCTATCAAGCAATGTTGTTCATCTCACATTGCGACTCTTCTCCAAAAGAATATTCATCTATGATCAACGATCCATTGATACCCCAAAATTAAAAACCTCTAAAGCTTGTCAAACAGTTGAATCTGCATTTTCCACAAGCTTACTTCACCATGAACATCGTTTACTTATTTATAACCTTCTTCACTCAAGAGATGTGTCCATTTTGTGAATTTCATTTACTTTGGATATCACTCCACTGGATTACATCTCCAACAAGTTATTTTTTATGTTGGTGTGCCACTTTTGCAATTCGTCTTAGTATTTAAAGACACACAAACTCCAATACACTTGTGGGACATTTGCACACATAATTTTCTTATTTCACAAATCTCATACTTATGGTTATTTACAAATTATTCTTTCATGTACATAGATATGTGCGTAAATACAACCAATGTCATGATGGTCCTTGGACCTCTTGGATTTTGAATTGTAGTCCATATTTTGATATTTTGACACATTAGATCTATCTTGTCCATATTTCAACTTGTCCATCTCTGATCATACATTCAACATATATTCAGCTTGTCTTGAACCATATTTGATCTTTGACATTAGACCTTTGACATCAATGACAACATATATTCAACTCCCACAACTCAGCATTTGCTTCAGACTCCATCTCATTACAAATTTCCTTTTAAAAATCTGCTTGTTTCATTAGATACCATAAGTATTGATCTTTTTCATGACATTTTTTATATCAATTTTTATTGATCATCTTGTATGTTGGTCCCAATATATTATATACTTTTAAAATACTAATCCTCAACATGATTCTTCACTCTACATTTGATAACCACCACTATTTTGCTTGCTTGAAATCCTCCATTAAGCTTAATAAGTTTCCTTTTTTCCGATTCTTTCTAAAATTTATTTATCTATATCATAAGATAAACGAAAATAGACCCTCCCAATACATATATCCATAAGTACATAAAACATCCCTATCACCCCTTTATTGCCAAGAGATATATTGTTCAACTTTAAATAAATTAAAACCCATAAAAAAATGGCATAAATTGCAAAAACTGCAATAAATCTTTTGTTCCATAAAATAATAATATTTTTAAATTTATCCTTTTAATATAACTTTTCTAAATACAAATACTGATCCCAATGATCCAATAGGTAATAACATCCTTAATAACAGTCCTGCTGCTCTCAAGAGCTCCTTGCATTGAAGCTGCAGGTCAAAACAACCCCATTTCAGGTGATTTATTTATTTGTAAATATCTCTAAATTTTTATTTATTTATGGTTTATTATAACTTCATGTGATCATGACCTTATCACTATCACAGCACGTGGTCGCGAGGAAGCAACAACAGCAATCCGAAGAATTACTGGACTGGTGTTCTCTGTACCATGTGCAGTTACTGAGTATATTCCATTTCCCTGTACACGTCCCAGTAGTGCAGATCCACAGATAACCGACTTCTGCCAATGCAGTATAGCATAATATCTGTTGGGCTGGGAATCGCCTGCAATTTGTACTGTTACTGCTAAGTGCATGTACGTTAGGGTTAGCAAATAAGGATACTTGTAGTGATCCACTGACACACACGTTTGTATTCTTTTAGTTTCCTTAAATAAATGAGATTCTAGGTATGTAAATTTGTGTTTTCTGCCATGGATCGGAGCTTTGATTAAATTACACTTTTTGTGGTTTTTTTTAATGAAATTGATAAGTATATTAAAAAAAAGTTAATTAATTAATTTATTTATTTGTCTTAATCACTTGGCTGTTTGTAGATATACCACAGTTTTGTAGATACAAAATTATGTTTTCCTATAGCTCCTTGCCCTATGGTTAATGAATTCTCAAATGGTTAATCATCTGTTGATTCTTCACACTTGCATTTATGGTTTTATGGCAATATGTATTTGATAATTAAACTAAAATTATTAATAAATGTAAATTAAAATGTTTTTATTATGATTATGATGGTTTTAATATATGTTTTTTTTAAAGAATTTTACAATTTCATTTTTTTAAAATAGAGTTCATAATTTCAGTTTTTTAAAATAGAATTCTAGATGAAGAGGTTTTTGGGATGAAAATAGAGGAGCCATCTTGGTCTGGATATGGTAAAATAATTTCATATAAGCTTTTTATGTAAGATACTAATTTTATGTAAGATAAATATATTTATCTTTTTTATAATAGAACCTTAACTTGCTCAATGTATAGTTTATGCTGTCCATAAAAGGATGGTAAAAACAAATCAGCCGTTCAACCTTCTCAAAATTATATTGTTTCCCATAAACAAATCAATGTCATTTTTCAATTTTTTTTTGGCTATGTTTGCAATTGATTTTTTTTAAGAAATGAACAATTATTAAAAAAAAATACTAACCTAGATATACAAATATTAATGAATGATAGATACATAATGTAAATCTCAATCCAAATACACACATCGATTATTAATGAACAGATATATCAATCATTAATGGATACAAAATATAGAGTTTATTGGTAACTAAATATTGATATATTTCATATAAAAAAACACTAGTGTAAGCTTGTTACACCTTGAAATCATGCAAAGTCAATATTATAACAAAGTTAAGATGATATATAAAGACAAGTGGAGTTGAAAAGCAATAAGTCCCTACTTAAAAGCAAGAGCAAATTAATTGTTGTTAGTAGATAGTAGCAATAATGTGCTTTAGAGCAATTAACCAATTTGGACATGGATAATCAGTCATAGTTCTTCTCTTAGAGTAAGGTTGTTGAGTCATTGAAGCTCCATGATTAGGATATTCTAAGTCCATATCATCACATGTTTTTGAGGAACTCATGTTTTTAGAGTCTAAGGTATTAATCATAGTTTGAAAGTTTGAATAGCAAATAAGAGACAAATATGGCATATGGTAGAGAAAATACATAATAACTTATGGGGGAATACTTTTGTGAGACATCAAGACTGCATGCAAAATTTTACATTTGACTTAGTTAGTCGACAAGGAACACTAATATAATAAAATAGGAAAATGAAATTTGATGAGATAGATGCTATATTGGGTCTAGAATATGATCAGATTTAGCATATAGGTTTCCTGTTGGAGGAAAAAAGGGAAAAAAGCTTCATTGAAAAGTGAAATACTTGACAAGTGATTTTCATATTACATGGATACTTGTGGTAGTTGAAACATTAAGCAAGAACTCATCAATCAATTGGATGGTCAATGGTAGGCTACACCCATTCCTTGAAGCTTAGTTATGTTGGACAAACAACTTATTTAGGAAGGGAAGAGGGAGGGAGAACTGCAGACACATAGAAAAGAATGGTTTCAACAAGGGAAGAATGCACAACATGAAGTTTCCAAAGTAATTTTACATATTTGGGCTACCAATCTATAGATCAAGAAATTGCAAGAAGACTTAAACGACAATCTAGCTGAAGTCCAAACTACAGAATGCATTTGTTCCAAAAAGATTTAAACTAATATGTTCAAATGAAACACAAATTTATTCTATGAAAAAAGTATTTGAAGACTAGTAGGATTTTCAACACTATATAATAGATAGCACCACATATTTAGTTATGAGACCTTGTCTCATCATCCAATATTTTCCTTCTTCCATCCCATTCCTTCATGTTGAAATATTGTAACTTCAAAGAATATTCTAAATGTATTTTATTGATGTAACCTATGGGAGATGTTTTATTCCTCTCTTCGGATGTTACTATTGTATTTGGTAACCATAGATTCATGAGGTAAAAACTCCATTGTAAATCGGGTCAATAGAACTGTTCTGAATATAATATAATATTGTTTTTTGACTTCCTAGGTGAAGTCGCTCCAATAAGTTTGTTTGTGCCAATAAGTGTAAGAAAAGTATAAATAGAGGAGGTGTGTTCCTCATTTGAACACACACACTCACTTGTGTATAGCCTATAGGAGAGAGAGATATATATATTTGCGGGGAGAAAGAGCTCATATTTCAGGTTTAATGTTTTTTCTTTTGATACATATATATAAGAAGTTTTGTTGGGTTTTCTTCCCCTTTACGGATTCCCAAGATAAATATGTGTCTATCTTGTGGTCATTTCCTCCAAATTGCTTTCAATTTTCATTTGTGTTTGTTAATTTTATAGTTTTTGTTATTTTGAAAACAAATTTAATAAAATTTGTTGAATTAAATCAAACAATGCAATGTTAAAACATTTTTTAATTTTTTGTTTTAATTTTAACGGAAAACACAAATGTCGAAGAAAATATGCAAAATGAAACTAGTGATAACCAAAACCCAAACACAAACCCAAACCCAAACCTAAATATGGACACAAACCCAAACACAGAGGGGGAACAAGACCAGAATTTAGAGATCCTGGCTCATTTGGGTGCATTGAGGCGGCCTAGTTCACTGTTTAGATGGGGGTCCATTTAAGACAATCATTCAGCGAGGCATTAGATACCATACAAAACACAATTTCCAATGCTTAGGGAGCACTATACAACATTAGCTCATACAAATATACCTAGAGGAAATAATATTCAAATGGGTTGAGCTATAAAGTCATCAAAAAAATAAAGATAAACAAAGACCAATTGTTTTCATTATTCCGGGATCCTAGCACCGGATTGGTTCCACCCACCAGTCGACCTCACATTTCAATAGACTGGTGCATGGAAACAAATGTGAAATCCAATTGGATGGATCTCTCGCCCATGGTATTTGATGAAGATCCTCATGGGAATAGAGACATACCATTGTATTTCGTGAGGAATTTGTATGCAAAATTTATCTTGGGGAAACATGTGAACTAGTTTGAGGGCTGATGCACAATCATGGACTCCTTTAAGGACACTTTAGATGCCACATAATACTAGAATAAACGAAAAACTCTGACTTTAGGTGACAATTAGGGGGTACTTCCCTAACTTATTTGAAGATGAAGTAAAAAGAGAAAAGATAAGTAATTGAATTAGATTTCATAATATATAACATTTATGCAGAGAAAATGTGTGTAAATGATTATAAAATTAGTTTCCATGAAAGTGGGTTTTCAAATTTTCAGCACATCTTAAAATATATGTTTGTGCAAGTGCAGCAATATATGACGTAAATGATGTCCATTTGGGATAAAATATTTCAGACATATAAAGGACATATGGGCCTAGTGCAACACTATTTATTCAGAATTTTTCATGAATTAATTTTTTTATTATTAATTATTGAAGTCAAAAAAGTTTGAAATTAAAACCTTATGTGCAGGTGCAACACTTTAGGGGCAAAAACTAATGAAATCCTTGATTTCTTAATATAAGATCGTAGAGATTGATCTCGTCTAGTGCACCATATAGTTGTTTTAGGAAATGGTGATGGAAATCAAAAGTTATATAAGAAACAATCGATGTACGTATTTTCAAAAACTAACATGTGCCATTTAGAAAAATAATTATAAATAAATAAAACATAGTTTTGAAGGAAAAAATTGCATATTCAGAATCATCATTTCGTACTCTACAATATCGTACATTTTCATAAAATAATATTGTGTATGTCATATCAAAACACGCCATGTAATCTGAGCATATTGATAGAGTTGTAAAAGACAAGCAATAGCCCTGGTTGATTTTTCCTAGCCAATAGGTTTGGTATTCTGAAGCTGCTTCTAAACCTAATGACAAACCTTAATCCCGCCAATTATTTAAATTTTAAAATAATGCATATGCAATATAACGCATATGCGATATAGCTTATCCACATCACATATGCAATATAACGCATATGCGATATGAATAATCTATATCGCATATGCGTTATATCACATATGCGATATATATAATTATGTTTAGAGCTAGTTTATGTGGCATGGCTTCTAGATTCACAATGTCACTAGCTACTTCGAAGTTGTATGGGTGGTGGGTTCCCACTATAGATTAA
>LPNX010108268.1:169688-173105 GCA_001517045.1 Pseudotsuga menziesii
GAAATTTGAGTAAAAGCACGGGGAGATATGTCAAAAATACAAACAAAAAGTAGTTTTTTTCTTTTCTTCCTCCAAAATTAATAAATATTATTTTATTATTTTAACTATTATTTTATTAATTCATTTTAGGAGGCCCATTTTGAGTTGAAATTTCCTCTAATGCCTCATTCTCATCATCATCACCCTCATCCTCCTCCTCCTCCTCCTCCTCATCATCATCACCCTCATCCTCATCATCATCATCCTCCTCATCATCACCATCATTGTTTACCATCATCTTCATCATTGTCAACATCCTCATCATCATCACCATCCTCGTCCTCATCATCATCATCACCATCCTCATCATCGTCATCATCATCATCATCCCTCATCCTCATCATCACCATCACCCTCATCCTCATTATCATCATCATAGTCATCATCCTCCTCCTCATCACCATCATTTTTCACCATCATCTTCATTGTCACCCTCATCCTCATCATCATCATCATCACCATCACCCTTGCCCTCATCATCACCATCACCCTCATCCTCATCATCATCATCATAGCCATCATCCTCCTCATCATCACCATCACCCTCATCCTCATCATCATCATCATGGTCATCATCATCATCATCCTCATCCTTATCGCCATCGTCATCCTCATCATCATTGTTCATCAGACTCATCCTCACCATCATCAACACCCTCATCCTCATCATCATTGACATGCTCACCCTCACCCTCATTGACACCCTCACCCTCATACTCATCATCATCATGCTCATGGACACCCTCAATGTTCATCACCCTCATCCTCATCATATCTAGATAAATGTAAATTACACATTTTCATTTAGCACTAAATCGCATATGCGATATATCGTATATGCAATAAATCGCATACGAGATATATCGGGAATTCGTTATGGAAAACCCTTTCCCTTCATTAAAAAGATAAAATTCAATATCGCATATGCGATATATCGGAGGTGTGTTATATCGCATATGCGATATATCGTATATGCAATAAATCGCATACGAGATATATCGGGAATTCGTTATGGAAAACCCTTTCCCTTCATTAAAAAGATAAAATTCAATATCGCATATGCGATATATCGGAGGTGTGTTATATCGCATATGCGATATATGTTTTATAAAAAATGTAGGGTGGCATCGTGTTGGCCACGTTTAACGTATCAAAAGACATAATTCGTTTGAACCTGTGCACAGAGAATTGTTGGACATGCAATTTTTTATTATTACTTACATAATTGCATAGTTTTGTACAGGTTTGGGTGGATTTCAATGGGGAATGTACGTAATAGAGGAAGAAAGTCAACAAGGAAGGTGCTTACACCGGAAGAAGCAGAAAATAAAAAAACAAAAAAAGGGAAGATTCAAGAAATCGTCGGCATTCATTACATCAGAAAATAGTTCCCATTCCCCCTCAAGAGATACCTGACGTAGAGGCTAAGGAAGATAATGAAACATTAAAAGAAGCTGGTTATATGGAAGTTGATATTATTCATCCATTAGTAGATGCACAATCTTGTGAATAGTTCAATAATTATGTTACTCCCAATGCAAATGTGACTCAGCAACAACCATGTTCAGTGGTTCAATCTCCTAATCGAAGTTGTGAGCCGGTAGTGGATGTAAACGTCACTCCATCATTTCAAACAGCAAGAAATTTTGCATCAAAACGAAAGAGAACTCCTAAACAAATACAAGTGGACGAGAGAGGATTGACTTCCATGGAAGGTAAGGTGGCTCAACGTACTATCCTTCGTCATTCTTCTCAAATAATGAAACAATATTTTGATAACAAATATGAAGCCGGTAAATGCCAACTGTTTTTAGGTTTGCTTAAATCTAGAAATATGGCAATTGTTAGAAGAAATTTAGGCATAACAACAATGAAGAATATGGAATCAAGTAATCACATTGTTAAATCTCTTGTTGCTGCATTCACATCGATTGGTAAAAAAACTCGTTCAAAAGACTGTAATGTGGCTCGTCGTGTATTGGCTGAATCAATTGTATGTAGATCCACAAGACAACGTCGTTTACTTAAATGCACATCAGAAATTGTTCCTTTACATCCAAAGACTCTTAAAAAATATTCAGTAAGAAGAGACAACCTTCACTACTACATTTCGACCAAAAATCCGACGGCCGTCATGTCGGATTTTCGACACTTTCCTGTCGCATGTACGGCACTTTGATTTTTTCTTAAGCGTCGGAAACTTGGCGTCAGTTATCTGACACTTAAATACCCATCGGTTAAGCGACACTTAACTAACCGTCAGTTAAATGTCCACCATCGGATAAGCGACAGGTATAACCGTCGCTTAAACCGTGGCTCTAAAGAGTAAGCATCGCATAAACGACAGATAGAGATGTCGCTTAAGCGACGGATATCAAGACAAGGCATCGCAAAAATGACATTAAGAGCTGTTGCTTAAGCGATGGATATGAAGAAGAATCATCGCATTTTCGACAGCTAGATCTGATTTTTTTTTTAAAACCTTAAATATCCAGCCAGAAACTGTCGCTTAAGCGATGCCTATTAACAAGAAGCGTCACATTTGCGATAGCAAGATCTGATTTTTTTTTTTAAACCTTGAATAGCCAGCCAGGAACCGTCGCTTAAGCGACGCGTGTTAACAAGAAGCATCGCATTGTCGACAGATAGAGCTGTCGCTTAAGCGACGGCAGTGAATTTTAAAAATATATATATATATATATATATTAAATATCCATAACCTATATCACCTGTGCAACTTGCGAATGCAGTAGTAGTAATGCATAACCACCAATATATGACCAATTTATTCCTAATTAATGGTAAGTGGATTTATTTATAATAAATATCATACTTAGAAAAAAATTTAAAAACCCACTTTACCATTGTGACGCCGAAAATTTGAATCACCGAGTAGTAAAAGGTTCTGCTTTCAAAGAGGGACTGTAAAAGGTTATGATATTATGTTCTTGTACTGGGTTAGAATCTACAATATCTTTTATAATGATGAATTCTCATAGTTCAAGGAAGAAGCCCCCAACTTGCCAGAATATCAACAAGTCTCACCTACATGCCATTGTTGCATGACCAACCATTATGCCCTTCATCAATTCGGTAAAATGGATGATGGATTGTGTATACAACCCTACCAGGGATCAAATTTGAAGTGCAGGGTCCCATTTCACTTTGAAGGGTTAGTAGATAGTGAGCCCTTCAATGCTGATATGCAAAAATAAATCATTCTTTTCATTTGGAAATGTAATAGTAAATCCATGGGTCATTATTGTTTTTAATGCATTTTTATTAAATGTTATTAAAGTTGTAATTTAAAAAAAAAATCAAACTTATCTAGTAATCAAGATTTTATCTTAGTTAAATTTTATAGATAAATTCATAAAT
>LPNX010108281.1:8807-33011 GCA_001517045.1 Pseudotsuga menziesii
AATTAGATGTATTCATTGACAAACTCAAACATAAATATTTGATATCTTAAATCCACAATAGTTTGAAATTATTATTCAATACAAATAAATTTTAATGTCATTAAATAAAAATTTAAAAATAATAAAATTAACAAGGCAATAAAAAATCCTTTAAAAATAATAACATTAACAAAGTAATAAAACATCAATAATTAATTGAATTAATATAAATTTAGAATAATTTATATATACATAATTTAATTGATTGATGATGATGATGATGATGGTTAACGTCCCTTGAGACCATACTTTGGTCTATCGAACCTAAAGAAATGAATTATTTAGTTTGTTTTAAAATTGTATTTCTATGCTGAAAGATCTTGGAGAGAAGTGTCCCAAACTCACTATAATTTTGATGAGTTAAAAGGCTAGGAAGGTCGGGGTTGCAAAAAATATTATGGAACTAAGATCTAATGTGGGTGTGTGCATGGCATTCTAAGAGAAAGTGATTTTCATCCTCAATGTTCATATTCTCACAGAGATGGAAGATCCTTTCCACCCATGGTGTTTTAGGATCTACCCAATGACCTATTTCACTATGTAGCTCATGAGAGTTCATTCTTATCTTGGCTATATGAATTTTTTTCTTTGAACTAGTTAAAACAGAGACCTCCTTATTAGGGTTGATGACCTCCTTATTATATCTTAATTTTCTTTTAGCCTCTAAATCTTTCTCATGCCACATTTTCTCTTTAAACTTAGAAGTTACAATATTTTTAATGTTATTAATATTTTGCAATGCAACAATTTTCGTTGATCTCCCAATGGTTTAACCAGGCCCTCGTATATTTATACCAACCTCGCTTAACCCTTAGGTGGTTTTGGATGGAATTTAAAGCTAGCTTAGGAAGTCTATGGTCTCCCATGTTATTGATTTTGTGCTTGTACAACAAGAGCCTAGTCATAATAGGTAGGCTCTCGATAGGGGAAAGACCCACTTCAATAAGGAGAATAGGGTAGGGTGTATTGCTTTTAATTTTTAGGTTATACATTATAAAACACTTATGGATTTTCTCAATATTTCTCCAAGAATCTCTAGAGATGTTACAACCTCAAACCTCAAACCCATACAAGATAATAGGAGTGGCTAAAGTTTCAAAAAGGAGCTTATTTTTATCCCACATCACAAGGGTTGTTGCTTTACAATTATTTTCAAGACCAAAATAAGTTGTCCACCCTCCATTAATCCTTTTCCTAATGTTATAGTTCGAGTTGAGCTTGTGATGAATATTAATTCCTAGGTACTTGTAAGAAGACACTTCCTCCAAGTTGCTATTGTCATACAAAAAATTAGTGTGAGTGTCCTTCTTCGATTTGATAATCATAACTTTTGTTTTGTCAGTGTTAACAGTCATACCCATGGTATAGAAAAAATACTTAAGAAGTCTTAGTTGCGTATCAAGATCATATGGACACCTTTCCAAAAGAACAATATCGTTAGCATACAGAAGAATGATGATGACTATTCCAACTAAGATCGTGCCAACACAACCCGCTTCCTCTAAACAACCTTCTAGCTTATCGATGTAAATGTAAAATAGGGTAGGGGAGAGGGGGAATCCTTTTTTAACTCCAATATTACACATAATATATTTTGACCACCCCTCGTTCCTCTTAAGCTTGGCAATGCCATTCTCGGATAACCTTATTGCGGCAGCTCTTAACTCAAAAGGAACCTTTAGCTCTTCTAATATATTCCATATCTTATTTCTAGGTACCCTATCGAAATCGTTTCTAAAGTCCACAAAGAAACAAAAGAGATTAGATTTATCATTACGACATTCCTCCACAATTATCTTAAGCGTAACAAGGTGGTCCATTGTCGAGTGCTTCCTTCTAAAACCTACTTGGCCTTTAGCCTGCTTACCCTCACTTTCAAGCCATATGTTGATCTTATTTTCCAAGATAACACCATATAACTTGGCTAAGAGAGGGCTAATCATAATTGTCCGATAATTAGAGGGGTTATTTGTATCCCCACTTTTAAAAATAGGGATAATGAGACTCTTAATATAACAATTGATTTTTACAATTTAAATGTTAATATGATAAAGAAATAGTTGGAAATGTAACATGTGTCTTCCCATTCATTCATCAATTAGTTATAATATATATATTTTACAATAGAAAATAACTCAAATATTTCAAAAGATCTAAAAATATTCAAATAGGAAATGTGCATGATAATTTAAAATGAAATTTGAAATTAAAGAAAACCATATATCTTTAATAAATAGAAAGATCACCAAATAAACTCAATGATTATTAATAATAATCTATTTGGAGAATGAAAGTTATGGCCTTACATTAGTTGAGAGAAAATGGTATTCTTTCAATTAACTATTTGGTTTTATTCCCATTAAAAAATTGGTATTTGTCATTGTTAAGTGAGTTATTGTAAAAAAAAATGAAAAATATTGAACAATAGATTGATAAGTCATAATGTTGTTCATATTTCGATTTTTTTTGGGATGTTCATATTTATATATTATAATAATATTATAGGGCAATACTCGATTTTGTGTTATAATGTTTAGTCACACTTGAAAAAAAAGATTAATTTATGTTTAACATTTGAATTATATATATATATATCGAGAGCCTAGCTATGACTAGGCTCCTGTTGTACAAGCACAAAATCAATAACATGGGAAACCATAGTGTTGCCATGGGGACTTCACTTAGTGAACCTCTCACATAGCACGTGCGATCGTGGGATATTAAAGAATACCCTTAATTTTGAGAGATATTGACCCAAACTCTTTTNCCAATACCTGCAATATATTGGTTCGATTTTTGATAATTTTAAACCCACAATATGAACTAACGTGATAAGATATTGGTCAACAAGTGAAGCCCCTGTGAGTGTTGCACCTGAAAACTCCATAGCTTGCTATTGACCCTTTAGTAAGCCTGGTTTGAGATTCCCCTGGTGACTTTTTTCCATCATTAATGAGACCAACGCTTTTCCTCAGTTGTAACAGAGCACCGACGGTTCACTGTCCAGTGGGGAAAAAAGCGCCAACGCCTTTTTGTCTATTGACACTAAGCACCGACGGTGCTCTTCCCCTGTGAGTAAGAAGTGCTGGAACTTTTTCACCTTAGGCCAAGTGCGTCGATGGACCTAAAACTTGAAAAAATAAGAATCTAGAAGCTTCCTTGTGAAATCCTCCATGGAGTTGGCTCCTACTATCTAGGGAGAGGTGGCATTCACCTTCCTCACCTATTGGGATCACCTCCTATCCATTTCCTAAGTGAATCTCATGTAATTTGGCCTATAAATGAAGCCTTCATGAAGTGAGTGGGAGGAGGCCAAAGAAAGCACCCTTATACTGTTGAACTGAGATCTAGTTTAGAGGCAAGTTTGAGTGAGTCTTAGTGTGAAGAGATTGTTGTGAGTGTGAATCATTGTAGATTTGTTGTCGAAGATAAAGCTAGAGACATCAAGTCTTTATGGTTGTAACTTTACCTTCTTTCATTCATTAATACAAAAATGTTCCCCTTTCCTGTATTTAATTTGTGCTAATATCAATTGAATGTCGCTAGATTCCTTGATCACTAGCATAGATGGTTAATTTGTCACGATGCTCTCACTTTGTGATTTTGTCTTTTGATCTCTCTTTGTAAGAACTGAAGATTTCAAGAAGGACTTTGGAACAAGGACAAAAATCACTTAGATCCAAGGTATGATATTGATTTCATGTCAATTAAATTAACTATCTAGGGAATGGATATGTTGTTGTGTTTCTTTTGTTCTATGCTTGTATCATATAGGGTAGAGGAATAAGCGGTGTCTGCACCGATTACATAATTCCTTGAAACAAAATTGGCGACCATACTGGGGACATATTAATCTAGTCAGATCTTGGGAAAATCTAGTCAGATCGAGTGCAGATCTAGTCAAATATACAACTATTGGTCACTTTCTCACTTGTGAATTTTGCATTTCTTCATTAGCTCATTTCAGTGGATAAGGTGAGTGATCCATCTTATTACCCTATCAATTTCCTCTTTTGAAAGTTTCTTTTACTTCTATCAGTCTAGCTCATTCCATCTTTTGGTTTCTTATGCAGATATTTACTTTTTTCCATCCATAGATTTGTCGGCGCACTTAGCCTTGTCTGATAGAGCATCTTTGCCTCATAGGAACCTCTTTCCTCTTGGAAGTCAGCACCATCAGCACCTTTTTTCAGTTTACATAGAGTGCCAACGACGCCCTATTGTAGTGGATGAAAAGCATCGATATCCCTACAGCGCTCTGGTGCAACCTGCTTCTCTGTGCCGAGGTAGGTTCCTATACTTCCTGCACTTTTTTATTTTTTGATGTTTTTGTTTCTCTAAAAAATTCCAGTGCATTTTTCTTGATTTCTTGATTGTTGAGTCTGATGGTTTTGAAATTCTAATTCTCACTTGTTGAGCTCAGTTGCAAAACATCTATTTCCTCTTTTAGTGAAGAAGTCACAGTGGAAAGGGAATTGTGTGAAAGCCCAGCTTTGGAGTTTCTGATTAGTGTGGTCGATTCTTTGAAAGGTTTTTTTGAAAAAGAAAATTTGTAGCCTCTCTTAAATCAGTTTTCTTTAAGCTTCTTTATGTTCAAAATGACATTTGAAAATACAAAAAGAAACTAGCTATCTTGTCTTGTTTATGCTTGGGAAAGTTTTATTCTTGGCTTGCATGAGTGATTTAGACAAGTACATCTTTTTGGTGTGATTGAGTAGATTTGATTTTGATAAACATTAGAGGCTTCATTTTCTTTCTGATTCAGAGGGTTAGATTTCTTATTGATGAAAAAACTTTGTGTTTAAAGGATTCTTTCAATAATTGCTTGTTAGGTCTTGCATTTGCGTTGTTGAAAGTAGCATTGAATTTGTGTGTTTTTGAAAGACAAAGAAATGGTCTCTTCCCTACTATAGATATTTCTCATTGAAGAAAATAAGTTGCATCACATATAGATTAAAATTTTCATTTTAAAATACACCTCACAAACTTTGACTAACCATCCAGATAAAATAAACGGTAGCTTTAGGATAAAATTTATAGTAATTTGAGTGATAGGATAGAGACGTGTTCTGGTGTCTTTAAACATAGGAGTTGTCATTTCATGCCTGCACTGCATCCCGGGGTCTGTGTGGTTCCTCCACGTACCGTGGGTATATAGAACTATATTTCACGTACCCTTGAGGTATATCGAAAGGTACTTCATGTACTCGATTGTATATTGGAGGGACACTTTCGAATGATTGTGCATTAGATAGCACTAACACGAATTTCAGCTCCCACGTGCCTTGTGTATATCAGGAGACCCTACTAGGATTCACAAACCATCTAATAAAATCCCTTTGGTCATCTTTTTGGAGCAATACATTGAGAACAGCACTCGGGGAACTACTACACACATTCCTTCTAGGTAATCAAGTGTTCAGGAAAGGGACGATATCAATCCTCCTTGTCGTGTTTCGCTGTTGGACCCTGCAGTATATCGCAAGTTGCGACAACTTGAAAATCCTAGTGAGAGACTAGCTATCTGTAGCCTATCCTGTCATTTAAGTCTGCTTGTAGCCTTAGCTTGCATAGGTTTTTTGTGTGTCTTTTCTTCCTTTTTGACCTAGGGTAGAAAATTCCAGCCATAACCCTGGATGAGCAATTTGCGAGGTGTTCTCATAGATTTCAAGTTTTTCCACCTGACTCTCATCCTGCCTTGGAAGGACATGAAGGTGAAACCATGGAATGACCAGCTTCTGCTGATGCTCGTATAAAAAATAATTTAGCTACTGAAACTAGAGAAGATTTATCTTTTTATGACAATCCTTTGGTCCAACTACCTCCTGTAACTGACACAACCTTTCACTTTCCAACGGAAGTTCGAGCTGGCTCATCAAACTGGACATTCAATCACCCACCTGATGAAACCACAGAATCATAATATGGTCCAAATGCCCCCTCCTTTTTAGAGAAACTCCCTAGGACAGTCCATTGCTGAATACGGAACCGCTACGATTGAACCGGAGCCATCTGTACTTTCCCATTTAAGGGGACTTCTCCAGAATGCTCCGTTAAATGAATAATTTTTCTAAGAGTCTATTGAGCATTTGCATCAAAACACAGAAAACTTGAGGAGGAGAATTATGTATCCTCTTCCCATTCCTTCAAGAACAACTTCACCTGGGTATGATGTCCTTTCACCACCTCAAGTAGCTCTTCTCCCAGAGTCACCGACCCAAACTTTGGTTACTACAAATCTAGTTCACACTCCCACTCCTATTCAAAATCCATTTCAAACCCCCACTCCCAGTTGAAATTCCCCATATGTTTCAACTTCTCTGGTATTTTCTACACCTGTGGGGGCATTCCCCAGCCCCAGTTCCATCATCTACTGGAGAGGCCATTTCTAGTATGGGGCAGAACTTACCAATAGGACCACCAGCATCAAAAATTCCTTCTCCTAATACCACTAGGATCGTACTTCCTTCTAGTCAAGGAGTATCATCATGGGTCCAACTTTCCATTACTCCACTTTCTTGGGGATATACCCATCCCAGGAATCAACCACCTATGGTCCACTAAGCTTATCAACCAGCACTTTCAGCGGTAGTCTATCCCAGAATTCCTTACCCTGGAAATGTGTTTGTCCTTTGAGGAAAACCAAATTCATCTAATGTTCCATCCTATGGAGGATATTTTGTAAACACTACTCGAGGCTATGGTGGTCCACCTGGAGGCCCACCACCTGGAGTACCCTCGAGAGGACTGGGAGGACCTAGAGGACCTAGAGGACCTGGAGGATCTGAGGACCTAGTGAACCATCTGGAGGACCACCACCTAGAGTCCCACCACTTGGAGAGCCACCATGTGATGACTTTTCATCTATGGTGTTCATCAAATTCTCTGATGGACAGTTCAATCCATCTATGGTTATTTTAGAGAACCCTCATAAGATTTGCTGCAAAATGGTATATAGAGCTACCACAACACTCTTTCTAGGATTTCAATGCTTTAGAAATGATATTTTTAACTCATTTTTAGCTACCAATTTGGTATGAGATAAGTACAGACCTGTTAACCTCGCTTCAACAAACTACCTCGATGCATATCTTCAATCACATCCATGAATGGAGACGAATACGTAGGTTAATCAAGACTCCTATTCCTGATCAACTACTTGTTGATTGGTTCAAAAAATATTTACTTCCCCCTATTGCTAGAGATGTTTCTATGGGAGGTGTTGTTGCAGAGTAGCAAGATATTATCTATGCTTAGTACTTAGACTTGGTTTATTCCCAGTCCGGTACTCTGTATGATTTCATTCCTCCTACTCCCCATCCCACATCGGACCCATCAAGACCTGCAACTAAACCACCTGCATATGGAATCCTTGGTTCAGTTCAAACTCAAACGGTGGAAAAATATACTAAGAAACAAAATCAACCCGCCACACCAGTAAGTCAACCGGCACCACCCCCCATAACTGCACCTCCTCATGTTTCTTCTGCTGAGGTAAATGCGGTTCAATCCGCTAAATCTTTGGGCAGAGGAAAAGAAAGGTAAAAAAAATAATAATAAAAATATGATAATCAACAGGAAGGTAATAGACCACCCCCTACATCAATCAAATTATCTATAACTGTGCCGAAAGTGTCATCTTTTCATTCATGGATGGCTTCTCCGACTATAATCAGATCAAAATTCTCCCTTCATATCAACATAACGCATCTTTCATATGCCCATGGGGGACCTTCGCCTATCGTAAAATCCTATTTGGTTTAAAAAATGATGGTGCTACATTTCATCACGCCATGTCATATGCTTTTCACGATATCAAACACATTTTGGAGCCCTATCTTGATGACCTTCCTACTTATTCCAAGCAGCGGCTACTCCACGTGGATCATCTGAGACCTATTTTTCTTAGATGTCATCATTTCAACATTTGTTTGAACCCACATAAATGTGTTTTCTTTTTCAAGACTGGCTGACTGCTTGGTTTCATTATATCCAAGGATGGTATCCATATTGACCTTTTAAATATTGAAGCCATCTTGGTGCTACCTGGTCCCACTAATGTAACAGAACTCCAAAGTTTGCAAGGGAAGGAGAAATTTTTACCTTGTTTCATCTATAACTATGCAGAAAATACACATGGCTTCATGTGGCTACTAAAAAAAGACACTTCTTTTGTTTGGGATGACTTGGTGAAGTATGCGTTTAACAATCTCAAACATGCTCTTACGCATACACCTGTGTTGTAACCACCTGATTATACAAGGGATTACTCTTTGTATGTGGCTGCATCCTTGTCAACCATTGGTATGGTCCTAGTTCAAACTGGAGAACACAACCAAGAACATCTGAGCTACTACACTAGCAAGAGTCTTCTTGACTCTGAAACCCAGTACTCACATGTGGAGAAACTCACTCTGGTGAGGGTCATTGTGGTCTAGAATTTCTATCACTACTTCCTGCTCCGCACAACTACTGTCTATGCATATTCCAACCCCGTGTATTATGTCTTGAATCTTCAGGTACTTGGGTGAAAATACTCATGTTGGATCGTTATCCTTTAGGAGTTAGAGTTGGAATTTGCTAAAACCACTTCAAAGAAGTCACTTGTTTTTGCAGAGCTCATGTGCAACATTCCCCATGTTACTGAGGAAAAAGAACCCATCGATTCATTACCTGATGAATTTTTGTTTCTCATTGTCACAACTAATCCTTGGTATGGAGATTTTATTCTCTATATCCAAACTCAACGATATCATCCCAATGCCACTTGTGATGATCGTCGCCACATCTACCATCAGGCTAAGTATTACCTCATTTTAAATGATACCTTATACCATCGAGGCATCGATTCCATATTATTACGTTGTCTCACCCACAAAGAAGCTGAAATCATCTTGAATGATTGCCACTTTGGAGCTTGTGGCAGTCACCTATTTGGGTTAGATACTACCTAGAAGATCTTGCACATAGGGTATCTCTGGCCTTTGATATTCAAAGGTTGTATTGAAATTGTCAAGAAATTCCCACCCTGCCAAATGTTTACCACTATGAAGCGCACCCATCCTACTCTGCTCCATCCTTTTGTAGCAGTTGGAGATTTTGTAAAATGGGGCATAGACTTTGTGCATTGTAGACCTATCTCAGTCAGGGGGCATGGTTACATGATTGTGGTTACTTTACTAAATGGGCTGAGGCTATGCCCACATATTCCTAAGACAGGAAAACAACTGCTTTGTTATTATTTAACCTTATCATCTCTAGGTTCGGGATCCCTTGGCCATTGTGACCGATCATGGGTCACATTTTCATAATAAAATGATGGAAGAACTGAATACAAAGTTAGGGTTTAGAAATGATAACTCTACGCCTTACTACCCTCAATCTAATGGCCAGGTTGAAGTGATTAACAAAGTTTTAAAAACTATGCTTCAGCAGATGGTAGGGCATGCCAAATCAAATTGGCATTTACAACTATTTTCTGCACTTTGGTCCTATAGGACTACTATAAATACTTCCACTGGTTTCACACCTTTCAATTGGTGTACGGACTTGAGGCTACTCTCCTGATAGAATATGAGAATCCTTCTCTAAATCTCATTGTTGAACTTTTTCCTAATACCACCATAGAATAAGAATGATTTATGTATTTGAATAAGCTTTATGAAACTCGTCATGATGCTTCTTTAGCTAATGAAGCACACAAACGTTGATGAAAGCCCAATATGACAAATTGTTCATCCTCTGTCTTTCAATGAAGGAGATCTGGTTTTGACATATGACCATAAACATGATAAGCTAGTGGCAGATAAATTTGAATCTATGTGGAGCGGGCCTTACATTATTAGTTGTGTTTTGGAAAAAGGTGCATATGAGTTAGTGGACTACAATCAGATACCCTTGGGAGAGCCCCGCATACCTTCGCACCACTTGAATACTGTAGGTTCCATACTCTCTATGGCATATAGCATATGTTCCCTAGTGTTCAGGTGGGAAGATATGGTCCCAATAACTTTCCCAATGTTCTAGATCATTGTCCTTAAAGGACGGTTCACTATCAATTTGTTAGGGACCTTCCCGGCTTCGGAATGCATCCCTAACAAACAATACATGTCAATCAGGTCATCTAAAGAAGATTCACCGCCCCTTAAGCTAGATAGGACCACTAGTCTCCCTCTCTGAGACAACCTAGTCAGAAAGTATATGTCCTCTATATCAATAGTCAATGTGTGGGTCTCGACCCTGAAATGCTATTGATTGATATACCACATATCAATGATATACTCCAAGAGACGTATATAGGATTTCATCCCTGGCACCCTAAAGTATTTAAGAAATCCACAGTTTTGAAGGCCTTCCATGGGTCACTGATAGCTTGGAAATCCTCTGTTTCAAGTTCACATTCCTTTCAAATTACCATGGTGTGGATGGTCCTTGCACCTGCAAAATAATGAGAATATGCATTAAAAAACATATCGGATTTGGGGGAAGCAAAAAATAAAACTTTTGATGGTTAAAAAGGAAATTTTTGGGTCTTCCCTAACCTCTTCGCTTTCCCTCAGTGTAGACAGAGCGGCCAATGCTCTTGCTAGCTACGAACAGAGCACTTACGACGCCTTTTTCCCAGCATTGCAGAGCATCGTTCTTAGGAGCTTCTATCGGTTGTGGACAGAGCACCTACTAATCCCTTGTCCTAGCGCGACAGAGCATCCATGCTCATCCCAATAAGAGATATAGTGTCACCCCGACTGCACGTCCCCATTTGGGAAACACCCAAAAAATCTCAAAAACTCAATAAAAAAATGACAAAATGCCACCATGAGCATGAAAGGAAAGGTCCCGGCACTTACCTTCTTCGAATGGTTCCGGAAATGAAGGGCGGTAGCACCCGGAATCAACAAACAAAAATTTTCCCTCTTTGCACCAACTTCTCCTCTTCCAAATGGTAAAACACAAATGGTAAAAACATTTTACTATTGGCCTTCTATTTAGAGTAATTTTGGCACTTTTTATTTTTTATTATTAAATTAAAGTTTTTTTAATTTCAAAGTTACTTAATATGATGGGTTTTAGTCATTTTTTTCCTATAGTTTTATTATGAAGATGGTTCGAATATGGTTTTCAATATTTCCAGGTCAAATTCATCGGGCTCATGGCTATGTTATGAGTTCTTTTTGTCTTTTTCATACTTGGAGTGAAAATGAAAAGTGTCGAGCATTTTTTATACTTTTCCCATGCTCGTTAAAAACCTAGCAAAAGAGTGTCGAGTCCAATTTTCCTTCTTTTTCAAACTTGTAAAAACTGGCTTATGAAAAAAGATAACACATTACTGAGTTATATTTAAGGTCTTTTCAATCTCCTTAAAAACACAAAAATATTTCCAAGTGAACTTGTTACATTCACACTTGTAAAAGTATCAGAACGATCGACTAGTCGGTGGTAGATTATCTCTTTTTAGGACCGATTAGGGCTATTTACAAAAAAAGAACACTCTAGTTGATATCATCCAGAAGAGTTCTCTAAGGAATTATTTTTATACTTTTTCAGGCCTTAGGGACTAAATTTACGAAAAATGGCCCTTTTGGAGTCTCCTTGTGTCTTCGTTCAGACTCTCTAAACATGAATGATATTGAGTTCACTTTCATTGGACTCATGAAATAAAATGATGAAGGACCCTTTCTAGGAACAAACCCCTCCTTTCTCAAGTTCGTAAAACATGTGAGAATGGACTCATTGCTTGATGAGCTACAATGAGTGTTTGTTACCCTCTTCGAACTCCTAAAAAAAAAAAGAGGCACTCATCCTTCGTGATGGGGAAATTAAGGGAAAGGGGAGTATTTTTGCATTTTGTTTTATGGCAGCTGACGGTCCACCTTTGAACATGGCACCTGTTTGCATTTGTATATCTGAATATTTGGGTATTCAGCATGTCACCGAGTCGATCCACTTTTGTGAGTCACCTGACTCCTTTGATTCAATTCAAAGAATGAATTGTCGGATTCCTTGTGTTACATCTGGTTTCTGTCTTGTCAATTCAGTTCTTCCAAGTCATTTTTCATGCCACAAATTGTTCAAAGGATGTCTCTTCCTTAATTCAACTAATCAATAACTATACCTTCTTACAAGTCCAATCATGTCTGAGTCAGTTTCATGGTTGTCTCATCACTTCAAAATCAAATTGTGTTCCATGTTTCATGTCGATGATGGGGGAAACATCATGGCCCTCCTTTGACGAGTCTATTCCTGTAGACTTCACCACATCATCTAGGAACTAGATTTACAAACTTAGTCAAGTACCTTGAATCTTGCATGCCTCAATGGCAGGTTTCCTCACTTTCAAAAGTATGCTTTCATCAATGACCTCTGATTGAAATATTCTATCAATTGTTCAACTTCAAAACATCTATCCACACTTGGGAGATTGTATTGAGATACCTTGGGGATCATTGACATTATTGGTGATTTCCCTCACACTTGTTAATAGTATACATCAATTACTAGTAATCAAGTGGTTTATACCATGTTCGATGTCAATACATCTATTCATATGGTTAGAATCGTATCAGTTAGGGATTGGAATGAATACCCTGAGCTGTTAGGATTCATCAGCAAAGTTTCCTATCCTCATGTTGCGATGGAATATTATTTGGAGTCATGACATGGATCCACATTGTATGTTTGGTGGCTATGTCCATACTAGGTTCCGATAACATGGATCTGCTATGTATGTTCTGTAGCCATGTTCCGCTCTCTACATCATTAATCATGGATCTATAGTGTATTCTTGGTAGCCATGACATGGTCATCTTCATGGATCTGCAGTGTATTGGTTTGCAGCCATGATTGAGTAAAACAAGTTAGTTACTGGTCTTATGTTGGTTGTAAACTCATCTCTTGCTACCTCTAATACCGGATTGATTTTTAGAAAAGTATTTCACCTATCATTTCCTTCTGGCCTCATACTTTAGGGGGAATTCTATTGCACCTAAAAAATCCACAATTGAATGATGACCCTTCAGCAAGCCTGGTATGAGATTCCCCTGGTGAATTTTTTCCATCATTACTAAGACCGATGCTTTTCCTTAGTTGTAACAGAGTGTCGACGATGCACTTTCCAATGGGGAAAAAAAGCGTCGACGCATTTTTTTCTATTGACACTAAGCACCAACGGTGCTCTTTCTCTATGAGCAAGAAGCATCGACACTTTTTCACCTTAAGCCAAGTGCATCGGTGGACCTAAAACTTGAAAAAAGAAGATTCTAGAAGCTTCCTTGCGAAAGCCTACATGGATTTGGTTCCTACTAGCTAGGAAGAGGTGGCGTTTTCCTTCCTCAACTATTGGGATCACCTTCTATCCATTTCCTAAGTGAATCTCATGTAATTTGTCCTATAAATGAAGCCTTCATGAAGTGAGTGGGAGGACGCCAAAGAAAGCACCCTTATGCTGTTGAACTGAGATCTGGTTTAGAGGCAAGTTTGAGTGAGTCCTAGTGTGAAGAGATTGTTGTGAGTTTGAAGGATTGTAGATTTGTTGTCAAAGATAAATCTAGCAACATCAAGTATTTATGGTTGTAACTTTACGTTCTTTCATTCATTAATACAAAAGTGTTCCCCTTTCCCGTATTTAATTTGTGCTCTCACTTTATGGTTTTGTCTTTTGATCTCTCTTTGCAGGAACTGAAGATTGCAAGAAGGAATTTGGAACAAGGACCAAATGCACTTAGATCCAAGGTATGAGATTGATTTCATGTTGATTAAATTAACTATATATGGAAAGGATATGCTGCTGTGTTTCTTTCATTCTATGCTTGTATCATACAGGGTAGAGGAACAAGCAGTGTCTGCACCGGTTGCAAAATTCCTTGAAACACATAGACTTCCTAAGATAGCTTTAAATTCTATCCAAAACCACCTAAGCCTCAAGCGAGGTTGGTATAAAGATATGAGGGTGTGGATAAACCATTGGGGGATCAACGAAAATGTTGCATTGCAAAATATTAATAACATTAAAAATATTGTTACTTCTAAATTTAAAGAGAAAATGTGGTGTGAGAAATATTTAGATGCTAAAAGAAAGCTTAGATATTATAAGGAGGTAATCAACCCTACACTAGAGATCAAAGTATCTCACTGTTTTAACTAGTTGAAAGAAAAAAATTAATGATAGCTAAGATAAGAACGAACTCTCATGAGATCCATAGTGAAACTGGTCATTGGGAAGTTCCTAAAACACCATCAGTGGAAAGGATCTTCCATCTTTGTGAGAATATGAACATTGAGGATGAAAATCAATTCCTCTTAGAGTACCATGTTTACACCCATATTAGATCTCATTTTCATAATATTTGTTGCAATACCAACCTTCCTAGCCTTTTAACATGTCAAAATCATAGTGAGCTCGGGACGCTTCTCTCCAAGCTCTTTGAACATAGGAATACAATTTTATTTTTTTAATTCGTTTCTTTGGGTCTGATAGACCAAAGTTTGGTGTCAGTGGGCGTCAACCATCATCACACACACACACACACACATAATGATGATGAAAACTTCATTTCCTTAAAATTGGTGTCATTATATATTATTTCGTAATGCTCAACATAAAGTTACAACAAAACAATATATATTATTATATAAGTATAATATTACAACAAATTTTACTACATTATTAAGAAATTTAGAATAAATTAAAATATCCATATAAATTATATGAGAACAATATGAAAAATAAATAAAAAATATTACATAAACATAATACTATGACAAACTAAACAAAAAATATAAATAAGATACTATGACAAATTATACAAGAATCATAAATAATGTAATTGTCACAACTTCATCCATTATCAATATAAAATTCATAAAAATATTTAATTCGATGATATTTTTTATTCAGTTATATTATGTAAACATAAGTTTATACTACCATTATCAGTGTCACCATCTAACAAACATAAAAATAAACACCATCATACCATAAATAACATAAAACTAATAAAAATAAGCATGAACATACCATTATAAACTTTACGTTATATATTCATCTAACATATGCATCTTATATATTTAAACATCATCTAACACACATGTGATCTAACAATAACATGTAACAAAACAAAAATTCAATTTTCTAGCATAACCATCACAAACATCTAATGAACATCATCAAACCTAACCTAACATACACATCATAGCCATCAACATAGAAATAAACATCAACATAATCATCAATAATAAAATATGCAAAATGGAAAATGATGTGTGGGTGTGGGTGTGTGTAAACAATAACATGAAACTAATAATAAATGTCAAATATACATGTCTATTCCACCCCCAGAACCATATCATCATCACTATCTATCAACCCACTAAGTGTATTGACACATCTAGCAAGAGATCCAAAGGCGTGATGAGTACCTCTGCTAAGAAATAAACTAACAAATAGATCAGTATGAAATACATCTCTAGGAATCCATATCATCTCACTCGATATGAGCATCCTCTCAAAAAATGAGGGGACTAGTGGATGAGTATATTTGGGAGATGATTGATATACAAAGGTTGGTTGGTCATATAGGTATAGCATATCAGATGTTGGATCTTCCAAAGGAGGGGGAGGTGGAGGTGGAGGAGATGTCTGAGATGATAAAGGAGGATTAGGAGGAGGTGTATGAGATGTCAGAGGCGGAGGCCAAGAAGGAGGTGCATGGGATGTGGAGGTTATTCTAGCAGTTGAAGCAACTGATCAAGAAGGAGGTGAACTAGGACTCGGTCAAGGATATCTACATGCATGTGCCGAAGAACTACTATGACATGAAACATATATAACATCATATGCTCCAACAACATGTTGCATCAAATTATTCAAATCATGAGGAAGAATCCTCCACAAATCCACAAATAGATATTCCCTGATAATGTATCTAGTAGGTATAGGTTGAACACTCACATATGCTAGCAATATCACTATTTGGTTAATGACGGCCTGTCGAAACCTCTCCTTTGTCCTATGTCGGCCAGGTATAGCACCTAACTGGGAAACCTTATGTTGATATTCCTCCACCTCCATATACTCCTCATCCCAATTTGGAGCAAGATGGACATCACCATCAAAGGTCTTGATTTGTAAAATATATAGTACCCGACAATAATTATAAATAGACAATTTCATTAAACATGAATTTAATATAACCATTTAAAATATATTTCATTTACATTAAGTATAAAGAAAATAAAATGAAACTAGATTAATTTAAACATAATGCTAAATTTACCTCTATCATTTGGTGGCTCATCCTAGATGAAGAATATTTTCTGACACCCTCTCCAATCCAATCACACATATGGAAATGCTACAATATCTAATCTAACCTCCAAGGTTCCTAGCATCTACAATGTGTCTAGGGTAATCCTCGCTGGAAACTATAGCTACCCCCTATTGGTAATCATCTCCCCCTACATCCGCATGCACACATATGTAATCAACCTCAGATGGAGCCGCTAAAAGCATTGCTTAGTGGTCAGAAATATCTCAAAAAATAAATAAAATAATTTTGAATCGAAATGGAAGTTCCCCCTCCCTTCAATACACACATGTTAACATCTAAGAGAAAAACAAAACTATCGTAAAAAAAAAATACCACTTAATCCATATAGGTATTTTCACTAAAGAATCAACATAATATAATAGAGGGGAGATAATGTGCTACCCATCAGTGGCCTGATATGCAATGGTCACCACCAAATAACAGAATAAACTCACATTCTCTCCACCTAAAGCAGTAATTGAAAGACTGTGCACTTGAAACTGAGCAGGGTTGAAGATCTGGGTATGGACATATCTCTGAACATATACTAGTTAAGTCCCTACTACAGCTCCAGCTGGGACCTCAAGGAACTCAGGAATGTCCTCACCTCTCCTAGAGAGCCTACTAATAAAATAAATGTCTTCCTCAATGGGTTGGTATCAGTCATTTGGAGCAACTTGAAAAGCATGCCTGTGATAATCCCAACATGTGATCAATTGGGAGAGCAATGTACTATTACCCTTGAGATATGTTTCCTCCTAATATAACTTGAGGAGGCCAACATTCCTCAAGAGGAGTCTAGTCTGAGGTTGAATGGGGTGAGAGAATAAATCTATCTACCTCTCCTTAGCCTCCCACTGTCTCATGAAATTATACTGATCAACATGTGCTTGTTGTTGCTGCTTGACATCGTGACACTGATATCTTTGTTTGACATATTACATCAATTAGTCTCATAAATATACATGTAAAATAAATATATGAACATTATATCTACTTAAATCATTTTTGTTGCAAAAAACACCTTCGATGCGCCTAATTAATAATAATTCACTGTTTACGATGCACTTTCATATCTTAAGAAATTTTACTCGTGCGCTAAAATACGTATCGCACATTGGTAATAGAATTATATATATTTAAAATATTTAAACAGTGCACCAAATACAAGATTCATTGAGACATTTTATAAATTTTGGTTAATGATGCACTCAAAACATGTCAACACACCATATACCAATGCATCAATATCTAGTAAGACCACCATTATATTATGAGTTTCTAAGCTAATGAAGAAATTTACTTGTCCATGTGTTTCATCAAAACATATGCACCGTATATGGTGCATTCCAATGATTTAAATGCACCACATTTATTAAATTTTAAAATTTTTATAAAACTATGGACGATGTGCCTATGGCACATTAGAGCACTGGTACCGATGTAATGACGAGCAAAGGAGCATCGTAAAAGTATGTATTTTTCCACTGTGATTTATACTATTCAATTGTCGATGCATTTAGTTCAAGTAAGTGCAACATTAATGATGTGTGCACTTAAACACAACGCACCATAGTTTAATAAATGTTATTGTTTATTGAGAATATGTTCTCAGTGTGATTATGGCACATCAAAGCATTGACACTGGTGCACTAACATGCCCTATGCGCACCATATAATTTTTATTTTTTTATTTTTTAGGTATTGTTAATTGGTGCATTTGATACATTTAAGTGCATCAGACAAGCGGTGCTCTTCAATATTGAACTATCAATTACCATTTCAATGTTTTTATACAATTTTTTACGATGTGGCGATGAGGCTCACGTCATTCAGCTCGCATCGACCATGGTGCACCCTGTAGAAATTTATAAGGTGCATGACTTAGTGGTGTGATCCAAAATCCTTGAATGCAATGTGCACACTTTTTATTTTTTCTCAAAAATACGACAATTTTAATCTCAATTCTAAAAAGTAACCCACTAAAAAATTAAATTATAATGTAATAATCAATTTACCTATTGAACAACTTGTCATGGAGGAATCTTGGTGATTTATAGAAAATTTGAAAATTTTCCCACTATTTGGAAAAATTCAAACTATATGCAACAACCAATAGGAGTGAATAGTTTGTCCACGTGGACCATGGATGTCAAGCATCCAAGTAGTTGAAGTGAAATATCAGTGCAGGTGGGATCAAATCACACTAAGGAGGGTAAAAATGAGTTTTACCTCATGTTTTTTTTTTAATAAACCATGTTCCAGTGCTGCCGACAAGCACGTGCACCGATGTGGAAAATAATCAAGATGCACTGAAGAGTAGGGATTTTTTTATAAAAATTAATAGGTTTTGCAATGAAATTATATACATACATGCATATATATATATATATATATATATTAGATAATAATAAACGATGTGTTTTTTCCTTTGATTTCCACAGGGGCATTTCAGAATATCTAACGCATAAGGTGGTTTATTGTCAAATGCACCAGTGCATGTTGTATCAGTTAATGCGTCGTGCTAGGGGTGTTAAAATAATACAATATTTTTAATTCTTTTTTTATTAATAGTTTTTTTTGCATAGTGTGAAAAAAATTGTGGTTGGCCCGATATGTTGTGTGTAAACAAGCATCGATGCATTTTGTGATGAAACACACTAAATAAAAACATCTGCTAAAACCTCCTCTTGCTTGCATCTGTTGTAAATGGATTTTTGGGCTATTTTTTAGGGGCTTCCACTATAACATTTGCTAGAGGGTGTTTTCCTTGTAGTGCAACTGCCACTTAGTTTTACAAGCTACAAAATATCAATCGGTTGCGAGAGAAATCTATATATTGAGCATAGAAGGAATTTTTCAATGTTATGTACTTGATCATGAGTGACATGATATTTTGTGGTAATTCCATTCCATTGCTACAGGTTACCATGTTGGCAGAAAATCCACTAGAAGGAAGATTCTCCAAGCCAAACTATGGTGGCCTGCAATGTTTAAGGATGCAAAATCTTACACTAAAACACACAACGTTTTCCAATGAGTTGGTAAGCCTTCTTGATGAGATGATATCCCACTTCAACCTGTGTGTGCCTTCTATCCATTTGAGAAATGGGTGATTGATTATTTTGGCCCTACCAATCCTCCTACAAAACACTCAAAATCTAATTATACTATTACCACAATATACTACTTAAAAAAATGGATTGAAGTAGCATTGATATGGAATTTCTCTGTAGAGAGAAAAACTCAATTCATTTATGAGAATATCATTACTTTGTTTGGGTATCCTGGAAGCCTCACCAGTGACCAAGGAATCCATTTCACTAACAACACTATAACGACATTAAAAAAGAAATTTATGGTACACCATCACAAAAGTAGTCCATATCATATGCAAGTAAATAGTCAAAACCTTCAATGGAATCTTAGAAATGGGATTAAGGAATGTGCGTTGTGCAAATCAGGATGGTTGGGATGACATAATTCATGTAGTACTATGGACATACATGATCAATTAAAATAAACTAGACAAGTGAACTATATTTCAACTGGTATATGACAGAGAATAAGTAGTTCTAGTAGAGTTCATTATTCCTAGTTTGTACATTGCGCATGTCATACATATGAATGAAGAAGATTCAATTGTTAAATGGATTACAAAACTAATGGAATTAGAATAATCACACTTCTTAACCGATTATCACACAATAGTGGAGAAAGAAAGATGGAAATCCTGGAATGATTGCCACATTAACAAAAACCATTTTAACTAAGGTCATTGGGTCTTACTCTATGACAACAAGTTTTTAATAATTTATGCAAGCTTCAGATCCACTGGTTTGGATAATTCATTGTTGTAGAAATAAAAGATTCAGGCTCTATTAGACTAAAACAACTCAATGGAATTATCAAACCAGGTTAGGTGAATGGTGCATGCCTGGAACCCTACATCTTTTCCTGGTGATTCTGTAAAATGTCATTCATGTCATAAGGAGTGTTTTAGAGTAGGAATTAGGCTTACAACTTTGATTTTGGTTTGTTGCATCCATCTAGATATTTTTCCCACTCACTTTTGTTTGTGTGTTATTTTTTATAAGTAATGAGTTATTTAGTTCAAACCATTGTTGTCAAGAAATCCAACATCTTCATTTATTTTACCGAAGTCTCCACATCATTCAAACTAACCCTATCTCCTGATCATTAAAAGTCAGTACAATCCTATTAGACTGCATCAAGCCTAGCCAATGTGAAATTGTTTTCCTGATATTTGAATATAATGTTTGATCATTTCAATCCTCCATTAATTTTTCCCATTAATGTCTCCCTTACCACCCCCACCCATTAAAAATGATTATGCCTAACCTATCATACATTATTTGGATTGAAGAAGTAAAGAAATTAAGATATGGATCCTCTATCATTACCCGAGTAGAATCTACAAAGAACAATTATTCGACTTCGAATCAAGTTCGTGCATCAGCGTTGCTCAACAACTCATCATTACCATGTCACCTCACGTTAACTTAGATATTATGTAACCCAACCCATTATTGTTTGATTAATCCCGCCTACAGTGTCTCGTGCAACACCAACAATATCGATCTCCACTTATCACCAAATATTTGTTACATCATCACCCTATCTATTTTTTAGTGCCAGTTGTCATGCTAAGTGGTTATCCTTTAATATTCTTATAAATTGAAGTAGTCTTGCACCACCATGATAAAGTCATTTCTTATCTTCCCTCCATGGTTTCCATGAACTTTATAACATCATACCACCTATTACCATAGTCAGCATACCACTTAGGACCATAATCTCATTCATTTTCACTTATGTTGCATAGTCCAAATTTGGTTTATGGTGTTTTCGTAAGGTTGTTAGAGGATTTGGACCATTAAATTCACCCAAATCTCTCATTTAGGTCAACCAAGAGTTAATTCACCCTCATCAATGACCTTTTGGTATCTTGCGGAACTCCCACTCCTGAAAGCATGGATATGGGTTGACTAAGGGCACATATGCATTGCATTTGGGTGTTTTTGGTTCTTTTGGACCATTTATGACTTCCTAGATCCACTCCCACTCCTCCATGCACTCCACCACGCATACTCTACCCTCATTTATGACCAATCATGCCTCCCTAATGTTCACATAGCCATTCGTGACTTTTTGAGGTGGTTTGGGAGCCTATTGGTCCACCTAGGGGAGTTTTGAGGTCCAATGTAATTCTGTCACTTGTATGCCACCAATTTTCCTTCGAATGCTGACAAATTTCACCTAATGTAATATAATCATGTTTCATACATCTTTACATGTTGGATTGTAATAGAAATAAGAGTTATTGGCACCATCTCTATGTTTTATTTGCCTCTTTTACATTGTTTCAGCATATTTTGTCAAATTCTTGTATTGTGATGATTCCTTTGGACAGTAGATCCTACTATGGCTAGAATTTTACATGTTATCATACCTTAATGAGCTTAAAACTAGATTCATAGATTTCATATGGGTTGAATTAGAAATATAGGGTCTCCTCCAAAAAATTGAGAGTTTGCATTGTAGGTTATTCAGTGGTTCTATGTCACTCAGTGCACACCACTAAATGGAGTAGCATCATGTCACCTTTCTCACCCCATTCAACTATTTTGAGTGGAAGGCCGAGATGGTAATCCAACTGAAATCCATATGTCTCTATAGAGTTACCATGGGGAAAGAAAATGAGCCAAACTCAGCTGTTGAGAAGTCTAATTTTTTTAACATAATTGATGAAGTGTTCGGGATGTTATGTCTCAGCATTTCGAGATAACTCATGTTTCATGTTGATAATATCACAACTCCAAATTAAGTGTGTCTCAATATTGAGGTTTTGTTTGGGAATATTGATGAACTAAGAGGCCATCAGCTTGAAAATGAGTTGATCACCTTGAACCCAACTCATTTTGAGTTGATTCAAGACTTTTTCACCAAGTTCAAATCCTTGGTTCATCAACTGAAGCAATGTGGCATAAAAAATAAGGAAGAGAAATTTATTGTGTCCATAATTTAAAATCCAATGCCTGAATATTCAGCATTTTTTTCGACATTTCACTCAGGAAACATGACAATTCGAAACTGGAGAATTCCATCTTTGACAGACTTCATGGAGTCTTTGACTCAAGAACAAGATAAGTTTGTTCAAATGGGTACCATCAAATATACTAAGGACCAAGCTCTTGCAATAGGATATTTGAAGCAAGCAAAGGGAAAGAAGAATCCCAAATATTTGAAGTAGTAAGAGAAGAAGAAGGACAAAGAGAAGACCAAATATTCTGATGGGAATTTGAATCCTAGAAAGGACAAAGGAAAGAAGAAAGAGAATACAAAATGCACTTACTGTCACAAGGGTTGGCACATTGAGAGTGCATGCATGAAGTAATTCATTGACATGATGCCGCAACTCCTTGAGAAGAACAACATTCCCCTTCTAGATAGAGAAAAGAAGAAGGATGGAGGTTCGAATTATGAAAACAAGGAGAGATTATGATGCACTGGTTTCTAGATCTTTTGGATCTTTCTCCTTCATCATAGATTTAGGTGCCTTTATGGACATGGATTTTGTAGAAGAATCCTTCTCTTCCCTACATCCATACAGTGATCCATCCATGCTCATGGGTGATGACTCAGAGATCCTAGTCAAAGGGATTGGTAGGATCAATATTGACAAAGGGTACTTCAACAATGTGTTGTTTGTGCCTGATCTTGCAGCAAACCTACTCTCTGCCAATCAGATGACTCATATAGATTCAACCAAGAGAGTGAAATTCACTCAATATGATTTGTACATTTTAGAAACTTCTACAGGAAGAGTGGTTGCAATGGGTGTTGCAGATCATGAGTCAAGGATGTACAAGTTTTCACACTTTATTCCTTACTTCTCATAAAATGTGCTCCTATCACATGCCAATGAGATCAACAAGCTATTGAATGCGAGGTTTGGACACCTCAAATACATATATCTCCAAGCTTTGAGCAAAGTAAATATGGTTGAAGGACTTCCAAGCATCAAATTTTCCAAAGGAACATGCAAGGGATGCATTGTTGGGAAGCATGCAGAGTGCAACTATGAAAAGAGGAAGGAAACAAGGGTTGTCCAAGTTACTGAATTAATCCATTAATATATGATAGGACCTATTCTCACACCCTCCTATGGACACTCAAGGTGTGTCTTAACATTCATAGATTATTTTTCAAGATATTATTCGGTGTTTTTCCTCAAGCTCAATTCTGAAGTGTATGATATATTCAAAGCTTTCAAAGATTATGTTGCACTAGTACAAAAGCGCGTATTTTTCCACGGAGGTTTTCCACGTTTCTTACTTTTTGGTGTAAAATCCGATGTAACAGGAACGAGGCGTCGCTGTATCCACGCCAGGACTCTTAGACGTCGTTGTATCCATGCCTAAACTCTTGGACGTCACTGTATCCACACCTGACTGTCTCTATAGCGATGGCACCGTCTTTTGTTGACTTTTTACAATGGTCAAGTTGACCTAGGGCACAAAAGTCAATGTTTTCCATCGCTATAGCGACGTCTAAGAGTTCTATAAAAACGAAAACCTTAACGAGATTTTCTTCACACTTGCCATTGTTGCAGCACTGTTTTCGGGTGATTGTTGGAGCTGTTTATTATTTCCATCTCCTGCTAGTGAACAATCTATTTCTAGATCTACATAGTTCGGATTTTAAACGTGCAAGGTTAGTTTGTGTTTTCAAATAATGCATACTTTTACTACTTCATGCTAATGTTATTTCCTAGATGAAGTTAGTGTATTTTTGTTTCTATGTCCCCAAAGAATAATATTTCTACCTTAAGGCATCT
>LPNX010108289.1:0-10265 GCA_001517045.1 Pseudotsuga menziesii
GGGGGGGGTGGTTCCCATAACGTTTTCCCCTATTTCCTCGGTTTATTAAGCATCATTTTTCAAAACTCTTTTATATTGTAAATTGGGTGACTTTTGGCCTTGTTGCCATGGCCCATAGTTGTCCAAGTTAGGATTAAGGGGGGTGCTAGGATTTATAATTCTCCCTTATCCGAACTTGTTTATTAGATTATATTTTCCTAACTTAGGAGTCATTAATTAATATTGCATCCACTAGCACCATTGGTTCCACTTGGGCTATTGGTTCCACTAGTAACAGTCACTAGAATGTGGAGAACACATATAGAGGTTAACTACAACTAACTGCACCTTCATGCATCATTTTATGTGACTCTAAGACCAATCCCTACAATTTAGGAGCCACTGGGAATGCCCCCACCAACCTCCTTCAATTGTTGGTAGTTGGTAACTAGTTAAGCTAATATATGCTCCAGTTACATTCAGTTAAATTTGCTCCAGTTCAATTAGCGTCAGTCTTTCATGGTTTCATGTGGGAAGGCTCCTATTCTCACATACTTCTCACCCAATACATCAGTTTAACAGGTTTAACTTGTTATAACTTATTGAGAGACTCAATTACACATCTACAGTTAGACTAGTGAACTCTGATAGGGATTTAGACACTTCTAGTTAGCCATGTAGTCAAATTGTGTTAGTATATTCGAATCATATCCACATGATTTTAATTCTCCTTTATGTAACATTATTGTATACTGTTGGGATTAATGAAGTTTATATTGTAATTATACTAAGCAATTCTCAGCCATTTTCTGTGAAATTTGTCTTGTTCAGTGGGTATTTTTTATTCCATTACACTGCATAATAATACAATGCAATTGAACTCATTGCTTGAAGAAAAATTGCACAGTAATTTAACATAACAAAAGTATATTTTGATTTCAAAATTTGAAATACCAAATATAAATATTTTTCCTTGGAAAAGAGAAGCCATTGATAAAACAACATCAATATGTAATGACACAAATGACTGCATGTAACAAATAAAATATTCACATATATTACATAAAATATTTCACCGTAGATATGTCATATAGAATTCACCAAATATTTATGACATGTATAATGTTTACATCTCCAAATGGGGTGCACCAATCCTCATCCCCAATCCAAAACAAGGATGGATAGGATCCAATTGCCCATGAATCCCATAAAAGTGCACCTGCACATGAGGCGGTAGGATATTATACAAATACTGAAATCTAAATATTGGTCCCACTCTCCATTTACCAAGAGGTTTAATATAATCGTTTGAGCCTGAAGATAACTGATATCTATCAGAAAATGTTGGCCATGTAAAATATTCGTGTAGAATTCTATGGTAAACTCTAGTGGATTTTTTTATTCACAATCACACAAGGTACAAAATGCATTTCAATAAATTAAAAAGTAACCATGAAACTTTCATCTAAACAAGGAATTTCCACAAAAGATTAACTACATATCATATTACAAGACCTTATGTGGTTGAAAACTTTGTACGAAATAAGATAAAGGTTGTGATGATGGATTTAATGTGGCTACAATACTCCAAGATATGATGATAATGCATTGTGTATTCCATATTCTATAGAGGCATATAATGTGGCAGTCACAACTTCATCATGATATTTTGTTGTAAGAAGTTGGAAAGTGGTGTGTGTATCATATTTCATACAATAAAATGATAGAAAAAAGATTCTCCATTTCGAGTGCTCTTCCCCTGCCTTTTGATAAAGGTCATAGTAAAAAGAACATCAACAATGCCTAAAATAAAAATAAAGAATTTTTTGTGATATGAAGTGAAAAATATGAATTAAAATATACACATGTATACTCACCATCAATGATTTCACTTGATATCAATAAACCTTGTTTTGTATAGAACACCTCATGTGAATGTAAATCCACACGTTCGAGAATATGGTGGCCTCTATCAATAACATTCACATGATTTTAAAAAATTCCTACCCAACAGAATGTTCCACCACTAGAAAAATCTACTAAACAATTCAAAACTTCAATAGGATACAGATTTTCAATTACTCTTCTTCAGACATACCAAACAAATTTTCATAATAAATACGAACATGCATGCCCTCCTTTATGGTAAAATCAAATGGATTTGTGTTGTGCATCAGAATCCCATCCCTTTGAATGAATTCATTTCTTCCCATCTTGATAAGATTACCATCTCCCAATAAGGGAGTCACATTTGACCTAGATCCCATATAAAACCCCCACTTGATGATTGCAGTGGAATGATTTTTTGTGATATTCATATGACCTTGAAGATAACCATGATTTTATTTCAAAGAATGAAGGATGGTGCAACATAAGTTTGTCCCTATCATCTACATACACCATTAGAATATGAAAAACATCATCTATACTACATGTCCATGTGCCACTGTTACCAATAGTGTAAAGGATTGAATCCGTCTCAAAAGGATCCAAGCATGTCAATTCTAGATTTCTTGTATTGGACTCATCAATAACTCTGTAGAGAATGATCTCTTCTAAACCATTTTCTTGTTTAAGAAGGGAAACTTTAACAAAATTTGGATATTTTCCCCTAACACACTATATAGATGAATGACAATGGATTTGCTAAGGTATTTGTGTATTGTTAAACCAGACCTGATCATCATTTCCGCTATACTCTTTTTCATCACTCCAACAATCGTTTTTAGAAATTTTACATAATTTCCATGACTTTTTTCATTGTATAGATAATTGTTGCTTCATTTGTCGTTGTTTTTCTTCTCTAACATCCTCTTTTGTAAGTATTCAGAATGCTTAGATTCCACAACTTCTAGAGGAAATGACTTCCATTCTTTCTGTGGCAATGGATTAGGGTCTATACTAGACATGATTAAATTTATAAAAAGTTAAGATCTACAATCATGACAATATGCCCAAACAGGCTACACAAGGGGTCTCTAAATTGGAAATCAATAGCGAAAAAAAAAATCTAGCTCTATATGCATAACATAAATGCTACACTAACCTTTAGTAAGAATCTTTGATTTCTTCTCTCCTTGCAACCAGGGTTATGGCATCACATACACAACAAAATTAAATCTTCTGAGTCCTATATATGATTTGAAATATGGAATCAATTTTTATACATGGGGTCATCATTTAGTGAAAACATTACATAGAGCCTACGGTTCATGGGATATTAAAGAATACCCATAATTTCACTACATATTGATAATTACTTACAAAAATCCTTTTGTTGAACCCCCCTCCCAATACATATTTCCAATTAAAAAACCTCTATCTTTACAATATATTCTTCAGTTTTGTTATAAACCATTTTTTATACCCCCCAATACCTATAAACCCCCCATACCCTATTCCCCGCCCCCAAATACCTACAATATATGTATTAAATTGAGCACATAGATCTGTGGAAAAACACACAGCTCACAAGATAGATCACACAATTTACTCAATTATTGAAGAACGAAACAGTGCAAAAATGGCTTGCAGCTATGAATGCTTTTCATTAATCAAAGAGTAATTAGATAATAATTACAATGAAGTACAATGGCTTAAATAGCCACATGCAATTCGAATCCACATGAGGAAATTTGAATTGATTAGACTCTACTTGAATGTAGGTAACTAATACCTTGTCTAAATCACTATCGGAGGACTCAATAGTTAACTGACCTTGTCTAAACCATTACCGGAGTTCAACAGAGTTCTAAAACACAACTCAAGTGTCTACTTCAGTGTTGACTAAGGCTAACTGACTATGGTAGGTGAAAAATGTGCCTGTCCTACACACAACCATTCAAACCTAGCACTAACTGAATGTAGAGGAATAGAACTGAATGTAACTAACTGCGAACTCAACTTGACTGGTCACTAACTGAACTCAACTGATGAAGGTTGGTATCAACACTCCTAGTGGCTCCTAAATTGTAGGAATTTATCTAGGAGGCTCCTAAACTGATGCATGCAAGTGCAATCAGTGGAAGTACGCCTCAATTAGTGTTCCCCACACTTTAGTAACTGGAACATGTGCCCCAATTAGTCCAAGTGGACCCAATGGTGCTAGTGACTAAAAATAGACTGGATGGACTCCCGAATTAGACATGACTCCTGATTTAGACATATGACCAAATTGGACAAGGGAGGATTAATAATCCTAACACCCCCTTTGAATTATAACTTGGAAATATGTGGGCCTTGGTAACTAAGACCATAGGTCACCCATTACATCAAGGAAAGTAAAGTAACTGCTTAGAAACAAGGTGCTGGGAAAAAAACCACATGGGAAAAAATCCCCCCCTCTAATTAAGCATGTAGAATCACAGTACAAGATTTGAACCCGAAATCTGACAATAGAATCCGTCATCCGACATTTCGCATGGATGTGTCGGACAACAATCAATCTATAGAATGCCGACAACAAAATTTTTCTATCTCCGTCGATTATCCGACTCTTGTAGTGGCGGTTATCCGACACTTCCATTCCGGATAGGCGTTGAATTTTCGACTCGTGTAGTGGTGGTTATTTGACACTTCCCTGTCAAATATTCGATGTCTATGAACCAAACACAAGTCAGATATCCAAACCATAAGAGTCGGATATCTGAAGGTCCGTATAGAATTTTTTTATAATGTTTACATGATTTTAAATTTTATGGTCCCATACTTTCAACGGTAACTATGTTCAAGGCGTCGAATATCTGATGCATGGCTATTATAAATATAAATTGTTTTAAATATTTGGACATGTTTGTTGTGGAAGCGACGGACGATTGTGAAAATTATTTGTTACTCGACGGACGTTTTTGAGAATAGTTTTATTCTTCAACGGGTGATTGTGGGAATTTTTTTTTTCATCGATAGACAGTTTGTCGGTAATTTTTTATTCTTCGAATTCTCTCTGTTTGACAAAACCTTGATGCATGGTTGATGCGTGGAACCTTATTTTTTAAGACAACCAGTTATATTCATTAACGAAGTTTATGACAAAATGTCAAATAGATTAAATATTCCGGATCCAAACGAAGACAACCGATAATTGCTTGCTAGACTATGGGATGCAGTGAAACGAAGGGGTGATGGCAAATGTTATTCTCCGTGTACTCAATGCAAGGGATTTAAGAGGAGAAGAATATTGATCTCAACAGCCACAAAACATTGCAAGGAACATGGACACGTTGAGGGGGGGAACGAATATCGTCCATTTGTAGGTTTAGCATTATAAGCATTATTATATTCGTTTTTTTTGGTAATTGTATGTATTTTTTTTTTTTCATATATTAATGTATATCTATTGATGTTTCCATGTATTTATATTAAAGTAAAGACACCCTATAGCATGTCATCCAGAGGAAGTGCTTTTAGAACAAGTTCAGGATCAGGATCATGGAGCGTGTATGTTTATTGGAGAACAAGGGAATGATCATATTGAACAAGATGATCATGTCGATAATGTAATTGAAGATGATGGTACAAATACATTGATCCATGATTCATTTAACGTTAGAATGGATTATGATGATGTTGATAATGAAAATGATGATGACTTTGATGATGTTCATGATATACCTCTTCTTGATAAGGCATATGAACCCCTTTATGAAGGCTCCAAAACAAATCTCCTCTCTACTATATTGTTGATAATGAACTTGAAGGTTATGAATGGTCTTTCAAACATTGCAATCACACGTATTCTAAGGTATCTAAAATAATCCATCACATATATAGGATCATGATAAAGTTTATTTGCATTCCTCTAATAATTGTATTGTTAACTCATTATTGATCATCGTACGAATGAAACGTGTTTCGTTAATATTATTTATTTATTACATTAACAATTTTTTTCCTTTTTTTGTAGCTTGATAGCTGATTTTTTGTTACCACCATCAAATATTTTACCTCGCACATATCGAGATTTATCTTCCATCATGAAAGAGATTGGAATGCATTATGAAGCAATTCATGCATGCCTCGATGACCGTGTTATATATTATAATCAGCATGAATTTGCAACAGAATGTCCGGAATGTCATGTAAGTAGATATCGTACAGATAAAGTAACAAAAAAGGTGCCTCAGAAGGTTCTTCGTTATATTCCCATCATTCGAAATTTGCAACGACTGTTTAGGTGCAAAAACATAGCGCAATTTATGGATTACCATGCCAGGAACAGAAGTCAAGATGATGTTATCCGAATGCCTACAGATGGTACTACTTTTAGAGATATTGAGGAAAAGTGGCCTCACTTTAAAGAAGAACCACATAATCTTAGGATTTCTTTGGCAGCAGTTGGTTTTAATCCATTTGCATAGATGAAATCCATTTACACGGTGTGGCCTATTTTTATTATCAACAATAACATTCCTCCATGGTTGTCAATAAAGAGGGAGCACATAATGTTGTCGATGATTATTCCAAGTTTTTTTGACAAAAACTGTTTTATCTATAATGTAGTTGTGGCATCTCATTTGTCGTAATATGTATTTTAATTTGATATATATATCTATTATTTTACTCTTCTGCATGGTTTATATATCTTAATGGTTCTCATAATGATATATTTTATATGTTCTTCAAATTATGAATCAGGTAAGCTCCAAGTCAAATATATGAATGTATACATCGAACCTCTTATAGATGACCTACTGAAGTTATGGAATGGCATAACTATGTATGGCGTATCTAAACCAATACGACAAAGGCAATTTCAATTCCATGCAATGGTTGTATGGACAATAAACGATGCCCCTGGGTTAACTTCATTTTGTGGTTTGTAATTTTAGGATCCACTTTAATTGCATTTAGTGATATGTAGTAGTTAGAATATTTTATAAATGAACATATTTGACATAGATATTCCATATGTAAATATTGTAGGTATTTAGACAAAGGGTAAATTTGCATGTCCAGTTTGTGGTCCTAAGATAAAATCTTGATGTTCAAAAAGATTAAGAAAGGAGTTGTTTGATTAGTATAGGAATTTCCTCTCTAAGAATAACAGGTATAGAACAACTGAAATAAATCTTTTCAATGGGAATCAGGAGACTGCATTAAAACCACGGAGAATGACACCTCACCTTTGGAAGATGCAATACAATATAAATCATCATCATGGTATGTATGGATCATTGTATATGAATTTTTATGTATTTTAATTTTTATTGTGAGTTGTTTGTTGTAGTGGCCATATTTGATTTATGATGTAATTTATTAATTATAAACTAATATTCATGATGTTCATCGTGATCATGAAGGCATTAATGGTCTTCCACAAGGAATGAAAAGTTATCCTATTCAATTCAGCAGGTTGCCCTACTATGAGCACCTACAAATTGCTCATTTGTTTGATACAATGCATATTGGAAAGAATGTTACTGAAAACTTAAGGCGACTACTAGAATTAAGGAGGGAGAAAGATAAAGTTGTGAAAGTGTGCAAAGACATTCAAGAAAGCAACCATGCAATGAAAGACGTCATCCAATTTCATACCAACGGAGAACAAGTTAATATAAACTCAATTCCATGGATGTCTACAGAGCAACAAAGCAATGTTGTCAAGAGAAGTAAAGTGGAAAATTAAATTCCCCACCGGTTTTTGTGCAAACTTGAAGAATATCATAGCTAAAAAAGGTCATTTTGCGGGGGTCAAAACACATGATTGGCATGTCTTCATCAAGGTAACTATTGTTATGTCCATATAAGTTTTTCTTATTTGTATACTCTTTTTTTAATAAATGGCGTGGTTTGTATATTGATACAGCATGTTCTACCTCTCTCTCTCCCGAACAACTTTGACAACAATGTCAAACAAGTTATATATAATCTTGGTAAATACATGAGGTAACTAGCGATTACTTACATGTGCTTAGTGTTTCTTTACTTGCATATATTGTAATTTAATGTTTGTTTTTGTTAAATATAGTTATTGGTTTGCATCACTTGTAGATGGTTGACATATAAAGAAATCCATAAAGAAGAGATAAAGTATTGGAGGAGAGAAATTCCTCATCTCATGTGTGAAATGCAGAAGCATCTACCATCGACATTTTTCAATGCACAGGAACACTACCTCATACACCAAGTTGAGGAGATTGAGTTGTGTGGACCTGTGCACTCAATGTCCATGTGGATGGTTGAGAGGCACTTGAAATTTATGAAGGGTTTGGTGAGACAACTAGCACATCCGGAGGGTTCTATGATGGAAGGATATACGGTATACCAAAAAATGTTGTATGTTAGTGAATATCTTCCTATTGTAGTGTCAAAGCTCAATTTACGTCACATTTGTGATCTGGACTCCAATAACAAATTTGAAGGGGAGCAACTGAAGGGGAAAGGTATATTGAGGAAGCTGAAAGGTAATTATTAGCTAGTGGATTTTTATTATATCCTTCATATTCATTGTATTTTCTAGTCATAATTGCTTCAATTAAGAGCATATACATCTTTGTTCAAGATATTTACACCTTTCTTTCATTTTAATGGTAATTGTCATTAAACAATTGGTCGAGAATGGGATGTAATTCATTTATACATCGCAAACAATATTGACTGGATGAAGGTATGGATTGAACGATGCACACAATCAAGTCATGGAATATCATGGGAAGGTGCGGCTTCATTGGTAAAAGAAGCACAACGCAATGGAGATAACAATCTAACATAAAGGGAAATCATTTGGCATATGGTGTAAAAGATAAAATGGCAAGTATATAATTAATCAAATATCCCTCTAAATCTTTTATTTTGCAAATTACTTATTGATGTACATGTTATTTTTTTCCATGTATTGTTGCATAAGGACTGATTGGTTGTGTAATTTTTTTGTGTATTGCTTATTGTAGGTAAAACACCATAAGGCTATGGTCTGCAATGGATGTAGATATCAGATCAAAAAACTAGATGAAACAAAAAAAACATCAGATTCTGGGGTTTTGGCTGTATTTGAGGTTACCAATGTTTCATCTAGAACTGACAGACATCCAGAAGTCTCAGAAAATTGATACTATGGGTATTTGGAAGATATTATACAGTGTAAATTTAAATCCTTTAAGGTAGTTCTATTCGTTGTCAAATGGTATAGGTTACGATTGAATCAACATGATCCATGAATAGAGCCCTATGTTCTTCCAAGCCAATGTGAACAAGTATTTTACTCAGAGGTTCCAGGTAAAGCAGGATGGTCATTTGTTGTGAGACACGATCCAAGGGGAAGGTCGGTAAAGTATAACCTAGATGATGGTAATGAAGAGGGTTATCTAGAAGAAGAATATTATGATGAAGAGCATGATCAACTTGAGTTAGCTGATGATGATGATCCAACAGAAGATGTCCAAGGAATAGTTGAATAAGATGATGTAGCAGAAAATGTCGTTGAAGATTATTCCGACGATGACACGATGAGTGTAACTGATGATGATGGTGATGATGATATGGCCAATCCTTTCAATGTTGACACAGATGATGATACAGATGGTGCATCATCTTCATCATCATCGTCTTCCTCATTATGATGACACTCATCATCATCATCATCATCATCATCATCCTCATGATGATGATAATAATCATCATCATCATCGAGATCATCATCATCATCATAATCATGATCATGATCATAATCATAATCATTGTATTCATCAGCATCATAATCATCGTCATCATCATCATCATCATCATCATCATTGCCATCGTCAACATCATCATTGTCATCATCATCATCATTGTCATCGTCAACATCATCATTGTCATCATCATCATCATTGTCATCATCTTCATCATCATCATAATCATCGTCATCGTCATCATTGTCATCGTCAACATCATCATTGTCATCGTTGGCCTCAACATCATAATCATCACCATCATCATCAACATCATCATCATCAACTTCATCACCATCATCGTCATCATCATCTTCATCATTGTCACCATCATCATCACCATCATGGTCACCATCACCATCACCATCATTGTTGGCCTCAACATCATAATCATCACGATCATCATCATCAACTTCATCACCATCATCGTCATCATCAGCATCATCATCATCATCACCACCATCATCATCTTCATCAAAATCTACTCATATTTATCAAAAATATTACTGTATAATAACATCATTGTCATCGTCATCATCAACATCATCATCATCATCATAAAAAATATTGTCATCATTGTCATCATCGACATGAACATCATAATAAAAATAAAAAACATCGTAATAAAAATAAACATAT
>LPNX010108299.1:8447-20541 GCA_001517045.1 Pseudotsuga menziesii
AAGATTGAATAAATCAAGCTATCGTAGCAATTGTCGGATGGCTCAACCCATGTGTTGTCAATTATTATGGCCAAGATCTAAATAAACCATTTATATAGAGTCCATTAACAAAGGAGAAATGCCATATTTAACCCACAGAGCAAACAAATAGGGTGGTAATAAATCAACACATACCCAGTAAGTGTAACAACCATTTCCATTGCCATTTCAAGTTTTACACATTCGTGCCATGGGCTTTGGAACCATTGCAAGAAAGGGTGATGCCCAGGAATAAAAACCCCAATCCATAATATGATTTATAATAAAAAAATTAAATGCACAGATCCTGTGGGAGCACAAGTTTGCTCCACGACCAACAATGCCATCACTAACACTTAAAAACCCAATTCTAGTAACGCATGCGCAAAGGTGAATCAAAACCCCATAGAGAAGCCCCAAACCAAATGACGAAAACAAAATGAATATAGGCCAAGAGACAACAAGCGTAGGCTTGTTTGGAAAGGTTTACCTTACACCTTGGCACCACCTTCACACCAAACAATAGAGGTTGAGCCATGCTGCTCTTCGCCAAACCTTGGCACCTACAAAACACCCAAGCAAAATCACGATGAGAGTTATTGACCGGTTACAAGAAAAAAGATAAACATCAAATCTTGTCACAAGACCAACAAAGAATACCTTTGTTAAAACCAGTAGTCGCCTCCATGTTTTTTCCCTCTGCAAAGCCAAGACCAAACCCCAAACAACCAAGCGAAATGACAAGTCCAACGTGAGCCAAGCCATAACCTTGGGCTGCCACAAAAACCAAGGTGCAATAATGCAACCCACTGGTATCTATATCAAATCCAAACCCACATTTCCATAGTTTGGTATCATTGCATTAACATCAGTCTCCATCCCCATGCAAATATTAAAACCCCAACGTATATGGTTCAACCATATGGTATATTCGCCACCACAATATTTAAACATAGCAAGTTCAATTTATTTGCTAATGTTCATCAAGGGTTCTACATCCTAGTTTAATTCATGTATTAGTTACTCATGAAACTATGTTATGTACAAACTAGGTTATTTCAGACCTGCTGTTATTGTTCATTAAAAATTTATATACTCTACTCACATATTCCATTTGTGAGTAGAGACATGTTGTAGATTGAAATAGATTAATATTAGAAGTAGGTTCTAAATACATTTATATATAAATTACAATGTAGATAAGCTAAGGTACTATCTACAAATTGAAATAATATGTATATACATATAAACTTATATAGACATCAAACATAAACAATTACAAATACTATCTATAAGTATTCTACATTAAAACCTAAGATAAATAAGCCATTAAGGCCTTTCAAGGTGTGCCCAATTAGTACCTATTAAATAATAAATCATTCCATTAAATAAACATCATCATAAATAAATAAACAAGAGGCATCGTGCCCATTCTTTTGGTCCAAGATTTCATCTATGTTCCTACACTAAATCACTCATAACTATTAGTTATAAATTAACCAAGTAAAACATTTAAAAACAAATTAAAGAACTCTTGAATTTTTAAAAAGAGGTCACGATATTGACCCATGTGGGTTCATAAACCCAAGTCATAGGCCTCTATAAAAACAACTAAAACATATATACATAAACAATAACCAAATTACATAACTCTGCAAGTCATCCTATATAACAAATTAAATAGCACATAAAAGCATGCATAGGAATCTCTTCCATTTTAATAAACCATATCGAATTCTCTACATAGTTCTAATAATTACAATGGAAACAAGAATCGAATCCTTAGGGCATACAAGCCCAACTTACATCTATAATTAAAAATTATAAAGTACATGGTGAGAGATTGAACAAATGAAGCTATCGCAACAATCATGGGAGGGCTCGTACCATACGTGGCATGGCATCAACCCATGCGCTGTCAATTACTACCATAAACATCTAATTAAACCACTTAAATATAGAGTCCATAAAAAAAGGCAAATGGCCATATTTAACTCAGAGAAAACAAATAGCACAGAAATAATCCAACACATACACAGTAAGCACATTAACCATTGTAATTTTCCTACACGCATGGTATATATATTCACATTGTAATGCCATTATTACAGTCAAGTTTTACACAGTCGCGCCATTGTATTTGGCACCATTGCAAGAAATGGTGTTTCCAAGGCATGAAAGCCCCAAATCCCAAAAGAAAAATTACAATAACAATTAATTACACCAATCATGTAAGAGATCTGCTCCACAGCTTAACAACCTTAATAGATATTTAAAAATCCAAGTCTGTCTACACAGGCCTGAAGGCTCATCAAACCCCACAGAGAATCCCCAAACCAAATGACTGAAACAAAACGTAGACATGTCGAGAGACAACAAGCATAGGAATTTTTGGAGAGGCTTACCTTACACCTCGGGCACAACCTTCAAATCAACGATATATCTTGAGCCATGCTTCTCTTCACTATCCCTTGGCACCTGCAAACACCGAGCGAAACTAGGATGAGAAGTATGGCAACGATAGGAGCCATAAAACAAAATGAATTGCAGACATAAAACCCAAAATGAAGCATACCTTCAAATCCTCGAGGTCGCCTCCATTTTCCCCCTGCATAGAGGCAAGACCAAACCCCAAACAACCAAGCAAATGACAAGTCTATCGAGCCCTAAGATTGGGCTTCCACGAAAACCAAGGTGCATTAATGGCACTAGATGGTATCCACATTCAAAGACAAAACCCACTTTTCTATAGTTTGATATCGTCACTTTAATGTAGGTCTCCATTCCCATGCAAGGCTTAAACCCCATTAACATATCGTTCAACCATATGGTATATTTCACCACTCCAAAACATATCACAAGGTTTAAAACATGACAAGGTTATGTTTGATGTATAGTCCATATATGGTATGCGCTAATCCAAATTCAAGCCAGAAGGCATAAGTATTAAAGGTAACATATAAAACATAGGCTTAAAGACTTAATACAATATGTCTTCCGTGAGTTTAATGCTTAGTAAACATGGCATATGAAATATGCCATGTTAATAATTAAATTTTAAGAATAAAATCAAAGGTGTGGTTTTAAAGCAAGTTCATAACGTGCAAATAGAAAACATAGGTTATGTTAGTCTTGTTAATCAAGTAAACATAGAACATAAATATAATAAGATATAAGAGTAACTACAACTCGTAAAAATAGAAATAAATCATAAATACATCTATGAGGAATACAAAAAAAAACCCTCACTATAATGAGGTTACTCTTACTACAGGTTAATCAAGGGTACTTGAGATATATGTTATATGTAGAACATTATATGTAATAGTGGAAAGCATTATATATATATATATATTGGAGATACATATTATATGTATAACATATAATGTTACATATAACCATGCAGCATTACATGATGAACAAACCCCATACATATATATATTATATGTCGAATATTATATGTAATAGTGGAAAGCATTATATATATATATATTGGAGATACATATTATATATAGAGCATATAATGTTACATATAATCATGCAGCAGTACATGGTGAAACAAACCTCATACATATATATATTCTATGTAAAACATTATATATATACTAGTGGAGAACACTGTATATATATAGTTGAGACATATAATTGAGATATATATATTATATATATATGAAGAACATCAAAAAGAGAGCAAAAGGAATTTCATATATAAATATAATGTAAAAGAAAAACATTATATTTATGGTGGAGAAGAATACCAATACTTATTGATTTACCCTCGGTTATAGCATTTAATTGTGGAGGCGTTATTAATGCGTGACTTATAATGATTATTGAGGAGGCCTTATTGCATTACCTCAATTTATAGCAGTTAATTATGGGGGGTTGTTGAATTCCATTAACTTGTTTATTGACTACTAACTTTCAACTTTTATTAAAAATTACCCAGATTCACAGCCATTTATTATGGAGGTGTTGCTGGATTTATTGTGTGACTACTAACGTTCAGCCGTTATTAAAATTGTCGGATTCATAGCCATCAATTGAGGAAGGCCTTGATGGATGTACTACGAGGGGGATTTTATTATTTAGGAGTTAGTGTTGAGAACGAGAAGAGGGCATCTCCAAGGGGATGGCTCACTTTTGGCCTCTGCGCATTAAGTGGCATTGGATTCATTAACCAGTGTGGACTGAGAGTTAATTTGAATGGATAAGGAAATGGGGACAATGAAAAGTAGAGATTTTATTATTTATATTTTTATAGTGAAGGCCATGTGTGAAGACCTGGTTTTCATCTTGATTCTTGGAATATAGTGTGGAGCCAAAATATCAGCGCTTCATACCTTGTTTGTACGATTGCATTACCTCAATTTATACGTTAATTACGGGGGTTGTTGAATTCCATTAACTTATTTCTTGACTACTGACTTTGAGCCATTATTAAAAATTACCGGGATTCACAGCCATTTATTATGGAGGCCTTGCTGAATTTATTGTGTGACTACTAACGTTCAGCCGTTATTAAAATTGTCAGATTCACAGCCATCCATTGAGAAAGGCCTTGATGAACTACCAGGGGGATTTTATTATTTAGGAGTTAGCGTTGAGAAGTAGATGAGGGCAGCTCGAGGGGGATGGCTCATTTTTGGCCTCTGCGCATTACATGGCATTAGATTCATTAGCCAGTGTGGACTGATAGTCAATCTGAATGGCTATGGAAGTGGGGACAATGAAAACTACAGATTTTATTATTTATATTTATTGACTGAAAGCCATGTGTGAAGACCTAGTTTTCATCTTGATTGTTGGAATATAGCGTGGATCCAAAATATCAGCGCTTCATACCCTGCTTGTACGATTGTTTGTTTTTGAGGGATGGAATCTCTCTATGACCGTTAAGGTTTTAATTCTTTTTTATTATTATGAGGATGGTGGTGTTGAATAATCCTTTGGGATTGCATTGTAAATAATATTTCAGTTATTAGTTAGTAAAATCTAGTTAATAATCTCATTATCTAACTATAGATAACGGTTCTGATCTCCTTTATATGTAACACTCATTCATGTAACAAGATATTTATTTGTTGAGGTTCTTCACTGCGTGCCTTTTTTCCCAGAGATAATTGCCCCAAAGTCTTTTTGTTGAAACCCCCTCCCAATACTTAAAACCTCCTCCCAACCCCTTTTTATACGTCAATCCTTATAAACCACCCTACCCACCTGCACCTTAAACCCCTCATCCCCCAATACCTGCAATATATTGGTTCAATTTTTGAGAATTTTAAAACCCACAATATGAACTAATGTGATAGGATATTGGTCAATAAGGGAAGCCCCAGTGAGGAAGGTAGGATGGATCTCAATATGTACAACGTAGAAGCCATCAACTATAAATATGACTTAAAAAATCATCTAAATTTACACACTAGACTTAGTATGATGAAAGGAGGAAGAATATGTACAACTTAGAAGCCATCAACTATAAATATGACTTAAAAAATCATCTAAATTTACACACTAGACTAAGTATGATGAAAGGAGGAAGAATATGTACAACTTAGAAGCCATCAACTATAAATATGACTTAAAAAATCATCTAAATTTACACACTAGACTTAGTATGATGAAAGGAGGAAGAATATGTACAACTTAGAAGCCATCAACTATAAATATGACTTAAAAAATCATCTAAATTTACACACTAGACTTAGTATGATGAAAGGAGGAAGAATATGAAAATGGATTTTCTGAAAATGCTTTCCTTAAAAGGACAATCGCCACAAACCATGTAGAGAATCAGTGACAGTATAGTTCATTTCTTCGCCATAAAAAAGAAGATACCCATAACAAAAATAAAAGAAGATACTCATGACAAAAAGCACAGCCGCCACAAATAATGTATAGCTGTAGTTCATTGCCTCACCTTATAGAGGAAGATGATCATGACAAAAAAAGATTAGCAAACGGGTGACAAAATCCAAGTAGGATAACCTTGTACTATGGAGTGATATCGATTTAGTTAGAGTTTGACTTTTTCAAAAGTCGGCTCAACAAAAACTAAGGTGCAATAATGGAACCCATTGGTATCATATCAAAGACAAAACCCAGTTTTCCATAGTTTGGTATCGTCACATTAACGTCAGTCTCCATCCCCATGCAAATCTTAAAACCCCAACGTATATGGTTCAACCATATGGTATATTCGCCACCCCAAAATTTAAACATAGCAAGTTCAATTTATTTACTAATGTTCATCAAGTGTTCTACATCCTAGTTTAATTCATGTATTAGTTACTGATAAAACTAATTTATGTGGGTTCATAAACGATATTGAACCATGTGGGTTCATAAACCCAAGTTGCACGCCTCTATAAAAACAACCAAAACATATATACCTAAACAGTAACCAAATTACATAACTCCCCAAGTCATCCTGTATAATGACTTAAACAGTAGATAAAAGCATACATAGAAATCTTTTCCATTTTAATAAACCATATCGAATTCTCTACACAATTCTAATAATTACAATGGGAACAGGAATCGAATCCTATGGGCATACAACCCCAACTCACATCTATAATTAAAAATTATAATATACATAGTAAGGGATTGAACAAATCAAGCTATCGCAACAATCGTGGGAGGGCTCGGGCCATACATGGCATGGCCTCAACCCATGCGCTGTCAATTACTACCGTAAAGATCTAATTAAACCACTTAAATATACAGTCCATAAACAAAGGAAAAATGCCATATTTAACCCACATAGCAAACAAATAGGGTGGAAATAATCCAACACATACACAGTAAGCACATTAACCATTGTAATTTTCCTAAACACACAATACATATATTTACACAGTAATGCAATTATTGCAGTTAAGTTTTACACAGTCGTGCTATGGTATTTGGAACCATTGCAAGAAATGGTGCTTCCTAGGCATGAAATCCCCAAATCCCAAAATAAAAATTACCATAACAAATAATTACGCCAATCCTGTAATAGATTCGCTCAACGGCTTAACATCCTTAACAAATATTTAAAAATCCAAGTCTATCTACATAAACCCGAAGGCTCATCAAACCCCATAGAGAATCCCCAAACCAAATGACTCAAATAAAATGTAGACATGCCGAGAGACAACAATCATAGGATTTTCTGGCAAGTCTTACGTTTCACCTTGGGCACAACCTTCAAACCAATGACAGGGCTTGGGCCACGCCACTCTTCGGACATAGAAAAAAATGAAATGTAGACATAAAACCCAAAACGAAGCATACCTTCAAATCCTAGAGGTCACCTCCATTTTTCCCTTGTGTAGAGCCAAGACCAAACCCCAAAAAACCAAGCGAATGACAAGTCTATCGTGATCCAAGCCCTAAGCTTGTGCTTGCATGAAAAACCAGGTGCATTAATCGCACCAGTTGGTATCCATTTTCAAATCCAAAAACTACTTTTCTATAGTTTGATATCGTCACTTTAACGTACAAGTCTCCATTCCCATGCAAGGATTAAACCCCATTAACATATCGTTCAACCATATGGTATATTTCTCCACCCTAAAACATATCACAAGGTTTAAAATATTACAAGGTTATGTTTAATGTATAGTCCATATATGATATGCACTAATCCAATGTCAAGCCAGAAGGCATAAGTATTAAAGGTAACCTGTAAACCATAGGCTTGAAGCCTTAGTACAATACATCTTCCCTAAGCTTAATGCTTAGTAAACATGGCATATGAAATATGCCATGTTAATAATTGAACTTTCAAAATAAAATCAAAGGTTTGGATTTAAACCAAGTTCATAACCTCCAAAGAGAAAACATAGGTTATGTTAATATTGTTTATAAAATAAACATAGAATGTTTGGCCATAGACCAAAAAAAAAGATAAAAATTCCTCCAAGGTCGGTGACAAAGAAGTGGTCAACAGGTCACGAGTACAAGTAAGTACTCAAATCATAATGCTTCTATATGTTTCTTTCTCCAATAAGCTGGGCAACAGTATGCTTCTAGGTCCGCATAACAGAATTTCACGGTTAGAAAATAATAAAATTTCCTCCAAGGTGTGCATCAATGAACAAGAAGAGCTAATCAGTGGGCAAGAAGAAAATATGAAGAACATTGTTCTGGAGCTACAAACAAAGGTTGGCTCGTTAGATGATGAAAGGGAATGATTGGATAAGAAAAATAGAGAGCTAAGCACTGAAGTAATTTTCCAAAAGTCCCAGTTGAATGAGTATAATGCGAAATTGTCTCACTTGAAAGATGAGATGGCGAAAAATGAGAGTGTTCTGGAGAAATATAGAATAGAAAAGGATGATTTTCAATGCCAGTTCAACGAATCCAAGGAAATTATTTAGAATTTGCTTGCCAAAACTGAAACGATGAAAAATAAATGAACAACTTTGAGCAACTGGTGAATGAAGGAATCGAAGAGAACCTAGAACATCATAAGGTGATGGAACATTCTCTTCCCCAACAAAATGAAATCCTACAAGAATAGGTGGACAACTTTGTGTGTTTTCTAGTTGAAGAGTTGGACACTACTCTACATTCTTTCAAGAAGGATGGAGAGTCTGATACGCTGGAAAAGGAAAAGACAAAGCCAAACCATGTTCATGAACTTGTAGCCTTTCTCAATTCCAAATGCATAAAGCATGTCATAACCAAAACGCTACCAATAGGCAGGATTCCCACAAATTATTACGAATCTCAATTTGCAACAATTTTGGTTATCTGGTAATTTTCACATAGGGTATTTAATCTAGGCGATCAAATTAATATTGTTGGAATGACAATATCACCATTTTAAAGTAGGGTATTTAATTTAGGAGAGCAACTTAATATTGTTGAAATAGCAATTGTCAATAACAAATTTGATCAAAATTTGGCCAAAAAAGTTTTAGTTGTTTTTTTATCTAAGAGCTTGAGGAACGCTAAGAATTCTTGTATTCTGTTTTCCATTTATTTTAGTTGCAATTTGATTTTTAAATTTTTTATTTTAACTGAATTTTCTATTTTTTCTATTATATTTAATAATAAGTTTAATGTTATTTATTTGAAACGTTAATGGGTGATATTTCCTATTTATTATCTTACTTGCGGCTAAGTCAGGTCTGAGGACTCTCAAAATGTAAAATCATTTAGTTCTTAGCACATAGGGTCATTTAATATCTTGATATTATAATCCATGGATATTATAACCAATTAATATATTATAAATCATGGTTATAGTATATTTTATGGTCAAAATGTGGTGGATAATTTTTAAATGGTATTTTTTAGTGGTTGGATTTGCATAATGAGATGCTTCAAGGGTAATTAGATTCCATGAATCCATTTATGTAATAAAAATTGTAATTTAGAGAGTAAAAATGATATTTTCAGCAATAAATCATGGTGCCAAATTCAAAACAAAATAGCTGAAAAAAATGCAAATCCTCTAAACTTTAGTCCACTTAGAAAAATAAAGAACGCAAAACATAAAAATTTTGACCATGTTGGCCATGTAATTGTTAGTAATTGTGTAACATCCCTCTCACATACCATAGATATTTTGTAATTACAGATGCTATTTTACTTGTTTTCTCGAGATGAGCTCAATGCCAAGGCCCCAATGGAAGAAAACCTTGCAGCTTATATAAGTTAATTACCTAAGTGGAAAACTTAGGGTAAGTAAAACAATGACACAACTTAACGAGGGGCCAACTAAACCCATAAGGGATAAAAGGGAAGAAGTAAAAGAGCCATAACGGATACCGTAGTCTTATGTATCATTTGGGTTTTGGCAGTGTTAGAGATAAGGTCTACACCCATGAGGGATACCTGCTTCACTAAAACTTATCCCAACTGAGACACCATAACTAGGTACTTAACCCTAATATGATTAAGCCTAGATAAAATGAGTTGCACTCATTTTAGCATCAACATAGAAGAGTTAAGGAGTTAAAGTAAAAAGAGTTAAAATGAGGAGAAAAGCAACATAAGGAGCTAATTGTCAATGAACTATAGATCATATTCTCCTTGAAAATAATAAAAAAGATAGCACCTTCAGCATACCTCATTTGATAAATACCATCTACCTAGGCTAATATATGGGTTGATGCACAATCATGGACTCCTTTAAAGACACTTTAGATGCCACGTAATACTCGAATAACCAGAAAACTCTGATTTTAGGTGACAATTAGGGGTACTTCCCTAATGTATTTGAGGATGAAGTAAAAAGAGAAAAGATAGGAAATTGAATCAACTTTCATAATATATAGCCTTTATGTAGAGAAAATGTGTGTAAATTATTGTAAAATTAGTTTCCATGAAAGTGGGTTTTCAAATTTTTAGCACAACTTAACATATATGTTTGTGCAGGTGCAACAATATATGAGGTAAATGATGTCAATTTGGGATAAAATCTTGCATACATATAAAGGACATATGGGCCTAGTGCAACACTGTTTATTTAGAATTTTTCATGAAATATTTTTTTATTATTAATTATTGAAGTCACAAAAGCTTGAAATGAAAACCTTACGTGCGGGTGCAACACTTTAGGGGAAAAAATTAATGAAATTCTTGATTTCTAAAGATAATATCATAGAGATTGATCTCGTCTAGTGCACCATATAGGTTTATTCGGAAATGGTGATGGAAATCAAAAGTTATATAACAAACAATCAATGTATCTATTTTCAAAAACTGACGTGTGTCATTTAGAAAAATAATTATAAATAAATAAAACGTAGTTTTGAAGGAAAAAATTACATATTCAGAATCCTAAGATTGTACTCTATAATATCCTAGATTTTCATAAAAAAATATTGTGTATGTCATAGCAAAACACGCCATCTAAACTAAGCATATTGATAGAGTTCTAAAAGGAAAGCAATAGCCCTAGTTTATTTGTCCTAGACAATGGGTTCAATAGTCCGAAACTACTTCTGAACATAATCCCAAACCTTATTCCCCTCGATTATTTTAATTTTAAAATAACACATATGCATTATATCTTATTCATATTGCATACGCCATATAACACATATGCGATGTGATAAAGTTATAACGCATATGTGATTTTTCTTAACTAATTGGGTACAAGAGTTAAAAAGAGTAATGGCATCCTTATCCCATTATAATACCATTTAGACAACACTATGATGGACATAAATAATTCATCTTTTTAACGGTGAACGAAGCCATGGGTTGTCCATCCAAGAAAATAGGGCGGTGAACAAAGCCATATGCTATACATCCAAGATAATAGGGAAGTGAACAAATCCATGCACTGTGAATCCAAGAAAATAGGGTGGTGAATGAAGGCATGCGCAATGCATCCAAGAAAATAATAATTCCTCCCGTCCTTCAATCTATTCAACTTCAAGGGAAAATTTACAAGATTAAAAGACAAATTGAAGATTGATTTATTTCAGTGCTGAAACGACATTATAAAGTCATGAGAATTCTTGTTTCGTAGCTCTTTTGGACGTAAAAAATCCAGAACGAGTACCGATGGATCAACGTACGCTTTCACTGCAAACCACTAGTGATCATCCATTGATAGGTGATAGGTGACTTTAATCAACATTGTTCTAGTAATCGTGTTCTTTTAATTGTCATCCTCATCATCATCATAGTAATCATCCTCATCATCCTCATCATCATCACCATCATTTTTCATCATCATTGTCATCATCATTACCATCATCATCCTCATCATCATCCTCCTCCTCCTCCTCATCATCACCATCATCCTCCATCATCATCATCATCATTCTTCATCGTCACCATCATCATCGTCGTCATCATCATCATCATCATGATCATCATCCTCATCGTCACCATCGTCACCATCATCATCATCACCACCACCATCATCATCAGCATCATCATCATCATCATCACCGTCATCATCATCATCCTCCTCATCATCAACATCATTGTCAACCTCATCATCATCATCATCATCACTGTTGATGTATATGTAACTTCAGAATGTATTCTTCTTTGTATTTTATATTATTGTAACCCGATGTTTATTCCGGGATGTTTCTATTATGTATTTGAGTCA
>LPNX010108301.1:0-132985 GCA_001517045.1 Pseudotsuga menziesii
GGGGTTTAAGTTAGTATTAATATGGATTTAGTAAGGTATTAATTTTATACTTTCTTCCGATGCTTGTAAAGTTAAGATTTCTAGTAAATTATATTTGAATTTGCATCTTCTAAATTTTTTTGAGGTTCTCATTAAACTTCGACAATTATAATACTCATCAAATGTTTGGCGGTTAAAATACCCATCAGTTGTTCCTCTAAGAGTGAAAGGTGTACACCAAATATAGTGAAGTGCATCCATTGAAATTTTTTAAACTATCCATTAAGAGTTGTCCTAAAAGTGAAGCTAGTATAATGTTATGAGCCTAAAGTGAAGAGCACTCATAAAATATGACAATCAAATTTTTTAGACAAATGAGTACAACTTTCCACCATGGATTATGATGCAAAGAAAAATTTGTTCTTTTATGTTGCTATATTTATATTTGAGTTGGCATAATTTAGATGACTTATGATATACATTTTTGTTTGTTACAAGGGGAATTGGCAACTAGCCCGTTTCGTACTTGCATGACACAGGGTTGATTCCTGTCGCTAGCACCACTATAAGCCCTTGGGTAGCCTGGCCAACCCCCCTACACACTATCGGTCGTCTTTTTGCACCAGATTGTTTGAACCTATTACCTACTTAACAACCTCCATGCCTTAACAAAATGTGGAGTGACCAATAGACCAAACCCCCGGGGGCAACTTATGATTTACATTAATTATTAATGCAAAAAAAAAATTCACCAGTTTAATATTTGTTAATCTAAGATTGTAATGATATGTGTTGTATTATATACATAATAATTACAAGTATATCATATGGCATAGTATAAAATTGTAAAAAGTATGATGTTAAATTTATTATTAATAATAATAATAAAACATTTTAATATTTGTTAATCTAAAATTGTAATGATAGGTGTTGTGTTATATAGATAATGACTACATGTATATCATGTTGTATAGTGTAAAAATGTAAAAAATATGATGTTAAAATTATTATTAATAAAAAATATAATGATAATTTTTTTTCAAGTTTGTTGTTTAGTTTTCAACTCTTACAACTTTGAATTAAAGGTTAGTTATTTAGTTGTTACCCCTTTGTTTGAGTCGGAATTTTTAAGTACTAAACTTCATTGCAATAAGGCCATACTCTACTTAGTTGTTTTAGAATATTTGAAGATAGGAACATACTTCTAAATCAAATCAAATGATTAGGAAGGTTGTATGTTAATAAGTTGAACACTTTTTTTCCCTTTTTTATGCCTTTATTTGGTCAAATTGAATCATTTCCCTTTGTAAGTTGGAATTATCAAAAGTATATCTCATCTTCATCTTCTTAATAGGTTTATAGTAGTGACAACTTACAGAGGAGGGGTTGCTCATTTGACATGATTCAATCCATATCTATGTTGCATACCTCAAAAGGAGTGGTAGGTACTTTTTTCTATGCTCTTGGATTATCTCATTATGAATCCTATTTTGGAACAAGCCCTTGAGGATTCATCTTAGTGTGTCTTTAGCCTCAAGGTTTGTTCTTATTTTCCATTTTTTTCCCTTCGAGACATTAGCCTTTGGGTAAGGATCTCTCGAATGTCACATGTATCTTGACAAATTATACACCTTAAATTCATATTCGTGTTATCCAATTCATGAGTCGATCGATGATCATCACATATTATAATGATTTGATCAAATAAAACTTCACTAAATGAAAGCTCTATACAAATTATAAAATAGGTGATGATTCCCATATTTCTTTGGCATGGGTCATTCTTAATACATTTATCAAGGGGGTTTCCAATACCTTATAAAACTCTCATAGTCCATAGTGAGATGGAAAGATTCAAGAGTCTTATACAAACTAGGGTTGTTGAGATAGGCATTGTCATTGGGTTGAAATTAAAGAACCATGGTTTAAAGAAGAGACCAACATTGCCCTAAAATAATAGTCTTCCTTCCATGAATTTTTTATTGTTTTTTTTGAAGTGGAAAAAATGACAAAAAATAAAATAAAATTGGAGTTGGTCCATTTGATAAGACATGAGCATGATGGCCACTACCTATTGAATTTACAATTTAAAACATTGTCTTTGTAGTGGTTAATGTAAGTTTTCTAATCATCATTAATTGTATTTATAATTATAGGGTATCTTTCAATCTCTTGATAATGAAGGTTTCTAACTCAAGAGTTTAGGATCTATACATAAAGATGATTTATTTTTCATCTCCTCTTTGAAAGAATGATGCTTTCAGTATTGACCATCGTTAGCCCCTTTGTAGGTAGATACTTATAGAATCTTTGAGGAGGGGCTAGTTTGGATACTCTAAGCCCCTCCACAAAGACATACAATAAAAACAAGTTTTATTACTTTTAAATGTTATAATCAAGTAAGGTACAACCATTTTCCAATTACTTACATGTTTTACTTTTGAGACCTGCACATTGAATTTTATCAAATGGGGGTTTATATATGAATTTAGGTAGGGGTGAATAGGGTTAGTAGGGGTTAGTAGGGGGTAAGGTAGTAATATTGAGGGGGGGTTAAGTAGGGTTAGTGAGGTCAGATTAAATGGTAGGTTTAATTTATGTTTTGAAAAAAGGGGGTGGGGTATGGGGATTTTTTTATTAATATTATAACTTATTAACCAATTTCAAATAAATTTTTATAAAATATTTATTATTTGTCTCGGGCCTACAGTTGATTAATTGTCTCTATGGTTCATATAGGTTTGTTTAGTTGGTGTTTTATGGATTTTTTTCAATCCTCCATGAATTCACGGAGGATTGAAAAAAATCGAGCAGCATTTCGGCTTGCCCGGGACACATTTCAAAATTAAACCGGTAGCATAAACGCTACCGGTTGACATAATTTATATATATATAACAAATTAACAAAAAAATTCAATTTAACTACAAATTTTCAAAAATCCGGCAGCATTTCTGCTTGTTGGTACACATTTTAAACATGAAAATTATAAAAACATACATTTACCAAATTTTAAAACAAATTTTATAAATTTATAAAAAAAAAATTTAAATTCCATTTAAATTGAAAAACAATTATTTAAATTGTTACCTCTTGGCTCCAACGCCATCGTGACGAGGTTGGGTTGCTTTGGGGTGCTTGGGTTTCTTCTCCTTATGCCGCTCATCGTTTCTCGGTCGAGCTAGGACAGTGAAATTTTGAAAGAAAGACGGTCGCGGCCCCCGCGGCCTCTTTTTGTAATTTTTTCGACATAGGCACCTCGGTCAAGGTATATACATCGATCGAGGTCCATACCTCGACTGAGGTATTTCTTAACCCTCGGTCGAGGTTTTAATACCTCGATCGAGGGTTAAGAAATACCTTGGTCAAGGGCTGAAGAAAACCTCGGTCGAGGGCTTGATAAAACCTCGGTCGAGGGCTTGATAAAACCTCGGTCGAGATATTAAAAACTCGGTCGAGGGCTTGTTAAACCCTCGACAGAGGTGCGTTTTTCTATTTTTGCCGAAATGCGCTTGCCAAAAAGTGTTACCTAGGTCCGCGGATTCACCCATTACTGAAATGGTCATTTTTCCTATGGAAACTTCTACAACCCACCAAGGACACATTCTAGGTTATTAGGGCATAGGTTGTGGTACTGGGAAAATGAAGAAACAATTGGGGAACCATAGAGACAACTTAGGGATAATTAGACACTCTACAGGGTGTACACGGATTTTGGAATTGTCCCAAGGGATCCAAGGGATCCATACTTGGGCTTGGAAAATGTCAAAAGGTCTCCTTTGGACAATGAATAGCTTCTAAACCTGTAGGGATCCTTAAGGGGTACGAAGACACAACGACACACACTTGTTGACATCAATGACAATTTAGTCAACAATACCCCCCTTTTTCATTGATGACAACTTCAAAGCTTCCACTATTAGGATTATTAATCCTCCCTTGACCATACTATCTATTAGATTATTTAGCCTAACTTAGGATCCTTAATTAATTAGTTGGGTCCACTAGTACCATTAGGTCTAATTGGCCTAATGTGGCCACATGTACCAATCACTAGAGGGTGGGGAACACTGCTATAGGTTAACTTCCACTTACTGCATGTGCATGCATAAGTTTGAACGCCTCGTAGACCAATCTCTACATTTCAAGAGCCACTGGGAGTCTCGACACCAACCTCCATAAGTTAAGTGGAGTTGGAACTAGTTAGTCTCAGTTAGCCTCTGATTACTTTCAATTAGATCACAATAAGTTATCTAGCGCTAGTTATGAATGGCTAATGCATGGATGCATGTGGAGCAGGCGCCTTTTTCCACTTACCACACTCAGTTGCGCTGACTTAACTAGTTATTACCGATTGATTGAGTTGGTTGAACATCTAAGAGTTGATCTATTGGACTCCGATAATGATTGAGACACCATGAGTTACATGGTTAGTTAGATACATTCAGATCCAGTGGATAGATTCAAATTATTTTCCTATGTAAACTATTGTAACACCGGATTTAATTATTGTGAATGATACTGTAAATTCCTGAGCAATACTCATATGTTTCATGTGTGGTTTGTTTTGTTTAGTTTGTATCTTCATTCTCCATTTTCTAGAATCATAATTTTGAACTATCTGCTTGAAGATATAAATGGAATTCAAATTATAATATGGTATCAGAGCCTTCTCAGGCAGGTTTCATGCTTGTTTCTCCCCATTGAACATCAGAAGTCGCCAGGTTTCCACAAAAGTGCGATATGATGATTTTCTAGCTCTGAATTTATTTAGAGTAACAGAGAGGGCGTGATGGACCCTGAAAACATGTTCATGTCAAGAGGAAAAGCATGATTCTAACATAGTTGAAATATTTTTGCAGTGATATTTTGCAGGTTCAACTTCATATGGATTCGATATTATCAGTTCCTCTTCTTATTCCATCCACAAGATATTCAGAATGGAAGTTGAAGATGATTGCATCTTTGAAGAGGCAAGGTCTCTATGAGGTATCTATGGGACTTGGTAAAGAGTCTTATGAATATGAGAATGACTGGCTAAATGAAGGTGATAGAGCTTATGGAACAATATGTATGGCTTTTTGGAGGTCTCCAATCTTGTGCTACCTTAATGATTTTGTAGAATCCCCAAAAGATCTCTAGAAGAAACTTGATAGAAAATTTGGGAAGCACAATGAGGATATTTATAGAAATTTGGAGAGAAAATTTAGAACCACAAGATTTATTTACTCAAAAATCTCGACCTTTACTCTCTTTGATGAAGTTGTTCAAGATGAAGAAGCAAAATCTTCTTCATAGTCAATTCGAATTGAAGAAAGTCTCCTTGGAGTGACTCCTTCTCCTGCTCCTTCGAAAGTGTATGAGATCTTTGATATATCATATCCTCACGTGGCTGATCCAGAATAAGACATTCAAATCTCTGTTATTTAAGAAAATCTTTCCTTTCATTCTATGCAAACTTCTCTAGTGGTTCTTCTATTACAAATTCTGTGCATAGTTTACCAGTGATTGCTCCAGGAAAGGGAGAGGAATTTGATTTCTTTGTCTCTAATGATGTTTCTGGTGTGAAGATAAGTAATTATTTGTATATTTTGGAAATAATATCAGATTGTATAAGTGATCCATTCACTCTCATTTATCTATAGATTCCAACAAATTCCTACATGATTGCATGCATCGATACTCAGGGTTTTGAAGAAGGAGAAAACCGTGCATCTACCATCTCGATGGAGCACACTCTTGGATCTGATATGGAATTTATTGGATCTGATATTATCTTATTTGGATTTGATCTGATCTTACTTGGTTCTAGGGTTCAAGATATTTCAATATTGCTTGTATATGTTCTCATCATTTTTGGTGTGAAGAAACAAGTTCCAAATATCTCTTTCAAAAGTTCTGTTCGGGATTTGATGTCAGTTTTCTCTCATGAGTTTTCTGATATTATATTTTGTAAATATTTGGATATTTTGGAAATAATTTCATACTGTGGGAGTGATTCAAACACTCTCACTGATCTTGAGCTTCCGACAAATTCCTACATGATTGCATGCACCAATATTCATAATTTTGAAGAAGGAGAAAATTGTGCATCTACCATCTCGGTGGAGCAAACTCTTGGATCTAATATGAAATTTATTAGATCTCATATTACTTGGTTCAATATTTCAGGTTCATTATATTTCAGTACTTCTTGTAGTTGTTCTCATCAATTTTGGTGTGAAGAAACAAGTACCGCAAGTCTCCTTCAAAATTGTTGTTGGTGATTTGATTTCATTCCACACTTTTGGATATGATATGGAATTATTTTGATATGATATGATCTTATTTGGATCTGATATGATATTATTGGGTTCAATTTTTAAGTTCCAAGAGCCTTCAGTCATGCTTGTAGCTGGTTTCATCAATTTTGGTGTGACAAATCAAGTATTGCAAGTCTCCTTCAAAATTGTTGTTGGGGATTCGATTTCACTTCACAGTTTTGGATATGATATGAACCTATTTGGATGTGATTTATTTTCTGATCTGATAATATTTGGTTCAGGTTTTAATATTCAAGAGATTTTGGTATTTCTTGTAACAGGTTTCATCAATTTTGGTGTGACAAATCAAGCACCACAAGTCTCCTTCAATTTTGTTGTTGAGGATTCGATGTTAGTTCTCTCCTATGAGTTTGATGATATTATATTTTGTGAAATATGGGTTATTTTTGAAGCTATATCAGATTATGGAGCTCAAGCATTCGATCTACACAGTCCCATGGATTCTCTACCTACCTTTTTGATCACATGTTCATCTCCTCACAGAACTAGTAAATTTGGAGACAATATGCATCCGCCTGGACAGTTGCTCCTAACAATTTGGGCTGATTTTTCCTCACATGGTTTGATGTTAAAGGCTGAAATATATCAGTTGCTTGGTTGTTCCTCACATGGTTCAAATTCTCAAGCATCTTTGCTCTCTCATCAGTTGGTTTCAGCTGCTGTACATGGGTCCAGTTTTCATCCTGCAGTTGTCTATATTCTTGATTCAGTTGGGCACATTATTATTCTTCCAAAGAGGAATATTCCTCCAGACATAATCACTTTGTTTGGATTCATAGGCTCACATGCACAAATTCAGGATGCTGCTGCATAGAAGAACCGAAATACTGCATTAATGCTGCAAAAGATTTTGCAAGTTTTTAACTTGTATTTCCTGATTTCTTCTTATCTTGAGGGGGGGTTTTTCCCATGGGGTTTTCCTTGTTTCCTCGATTGTATTAAGAAGCATTATTTCTTTTAGATTGTATTTGGGTGACCTATGGTATTATTACTATGGACCATAGTTGTCCAAGTTAGGATTTAGGGGGGTGTTAGGATTATTAATCCTCCCTTGACCATACTGTATATTAGATTAATTAGCATAACTTAGGAACCTTAATTAATAAATTGGGTCCACTCGTACCATTGGGTCCACTTGGCCTAATGGGGCCACATGTACTAGTCCCTAGAGTGTGGGGAACACTGCTAGAGGTTAACTGCCACTTAATGCATGTGCATGCATCAGTTTGGGTGCCTCCTAGACCAATCCCTACATTTTAGGAGCCACTGGGAGTCTCGGCACCAACCTCCATCAGTTAGGTGGAGTTAGAAATAGTTATTCTTAGTTAGCCTCTAGTTACTTTCAGTTAGTTCACAACCAGTTAGCTAGCACTAGTTATGCATGGCTAATGCATGGCTGCATGTGGAGTAGGTGCCTATTCCCACCTACCACACTCAGTTGCACTGAGTTAGCTAGTTATTATTGATTGATTAGGTTGGTTGAACATCTGGGAGTTGATCCGTTGGACTCTGATATTGATTGAGACACCATGAGTTAGATGGTTAGTTAGATACAATTAGATCCAGTGGATAGATTCGAATTTCTACCTAATGCATTTGAATTCTTTTATTATGTAAACTATTGTAACACCGAATTTAATTATTGTGAATGATACTATAAATTCCTGAGCAATACTCATACATTTTCTGTGTGGTTTGTTTTGTTCAGTTTGTATCTTCATTATCCATTTACTGCAATCACAATCTTGAACTATCTACCTGAAGATCTAAATGGAATTCAAATTCTAATACCCCCTTAGTATGAGCTTCCTTTGTTCACAAATATCACCCTTATAGCAGTCTTCCTTTACCTTCCTTGTTCATCTTTTTCTCCCCCTTTAGACTCAATAGAAAGGGGTACTCCTTGTGGTATTACTTCTCCTCATATCATGCAGATGTGTTTTTGAAGATGGATCAAGTCAATTAGGAAATAGTATGACTCCCAATTTTGGTCAGAGGTACTCAAAGGTCTCTATTGGGAGCGGCTTAGTAAATATGTCTGCAATCTGTTCTTTTGTACCAATATATCCCAACTTGATATTATTTTCTATGAATTGTTCCTAAAGAAAGTGAAACTTGATAGGAATGTGCTTTGTCTTGGAGTGCATGACTAGATTCTTGAAAATACTGATGTCACTCGTATTGTCACATAGAATTGGAATTGGATCATCACATGTTACGTGTATGTCTTGCAATTTTTGATTCATCCAAAGGATTTGAGTACAACAATTTGTTGCTGCTACATATTCTGCTTCGGCGATTGATAAGGACATTGAATACTGGTTTTTGCTGGACCAAGATACGAGAGAATTTCCTAGGAATAATGTTGTTCCACTGGTGCTTCTTTTGTCGTCAACACATACTACCCAATATGTGTTTGAATAATCTATTAATGTTAGCTTATTTTATTTTGGGTACCAAAGTCCAAATTCCATAGTTCCTTTGAGATACCTGAAGATCCTTTTAACTACTATAATGCGAGTCTCTTTTAGAGTAGCTTGAAATCTTGCAACTTTTCCAATGACTTGCATCACATCTGGTCTTGAGGCTGTTACATATAGAATAATACAAATCATTGATCTATAGAGCCTTTAATCAACTTCTTTAGATTCGTCTTCCTTGCTTAGTTTACAATTGGTGATCATAGGTGTAATTATAGGTTTATAATATTCCATTTGGAATTTATTTAACTTTTCCTTAACGTATTTCGTCTAATCAATAAAAATTCCTTTTGTTCTTTGAGATATCTAAAGTCCCAAGAAGAAGGTTAATTCACAAAGAAATGAAATTTCAAACTCTCTCTACATGTCCTTAGAAAATTGTTGACTTAGTGAATCATCATCAATTCCAAAGATGATATCATCAACATATACTTCAATGATGAGTATATGGTCATCGTCTTGTTTGATGTACAAATTGTATCTACACTTCCCCTCTTAATTTTTTGTTGTTGCAAGTACTTGTCCAATATGGAGTACCAAGCTCTAATATCTTTCTTTAGCCCATATAATTCCCTTTTGAGTCTGCATACATAGTCCTCATTTTCTGAAAGTTGAAATGCTTCTAGTTGTTCGATGTAGACTTCTTCTTCTAATTCCCTATTTAGAAAATTGTATTTTACATCCATCTGATACACTTTGATGTCGTTGGAGCAAGCATAAGCCTATCATTCTGATAGTCATTAGAGGAAATTTCAATTTAAAATGGGACTTCAAAAAATAATACAAATTACATGTCATCATGTATTAGCCAATCAAAAAATTTTAAAATTCAAAAAGGGAGCACCTCTCAAACAATTTTTTAATATAAATTTGGGGATAGGTATCATAAAAAAACTACTTTTTTGTTTGTATTTTTGACATATCTCCCTGTGTTTTTACTCAAATTCCAATCGGGAGAGCTCGTTGGATGTGGAATTTAATTCTGCATCCAACAAGTACCCACTCGGCATACTTTTTATGGGACCCTCTACCCCAAAAACAAGAAATACATGAAAAAACGTGATGATGATGTCATCATCACATTTTTCATGTATTTCTTGTTTTTGGGGTAGCAGGGACCGTCAAAAGTATGCCGAGTGGGTACTCGTTGGATGCAGAATTAAGTTCCACATCCAACGAGCTCTCCTGATTGGAATTTGAGTAAAAACAAAGGGAGATATGTCGAAAATACGAACAAAAAAATAGTTTTTTCTTTTCTTCCTCCAAAATAAAAAAATATTATTTTAGTATTTTAACCATTATTTTATTAATTTTCCTTAGGAGGCCCATTTTGCGTTGAAATTTCCTCTAATGTAGCTTCCATTCTGGCTACTAGTGCAAATGTTTCTTCAAAGTCTATTCCTTCGATCTAAGCATAGCCTTGACAAACCAATCGAGCCTTGTTCATGATCACTAGTCCATCTTCATTCATTTTGTTTCTGAAAACCCACTTTCTGGTGATTACATTCTTGTTACTTGGTCTAGGAACAAGTTCCCATGTTTCATTCTTCTCAATTTGATCTAATTCTTATTCCATTGCTTTGACCCATTGTTCATCTATGTCGGCCTCTGCAAAAGTTCCTAGTTCAGTTGTTGATAATAGAGATAAGTGTACCTGCTCATTTCTTACGAATTGTCTTCTTCTAGTTCATATTTTGGCATCCTTATCACTGATAATATGATCATGCATGATTCTTCCAGTACCAATTTTTAGGTATCTATCGATACTTTTGTTCTTCTTGTTCCACAGTTGGTTGATTTTGTTCTTCATATTCTGTGAGTTGTTCTTCATCTAGCCGTTCTTCCATTTTATTTTTCTTCATTTCCTTTTGATCGAAAAATTCCTCTTCTTCATTTTCTGATTCTTATAAGTCTTCTCTAGATGGTGTTTGTCTTCCCTCATCTATTTTCACATTGATGCTGTCGATCACCTTGTATAATCTCAAATTGTAGCATTTGAAGTTTTCCTTTTGGATGGATATCCAACGAATATGCCCTTGTATACTTGAGAGTCAATTTTTCCAATCTTATTATCTTCTCTTTTGATATAGCACTTGCTTCCAAGTATTCTGAAGTGTTAGATTTTCCGCTCTTCCTATCCATAGCTCATAGGGAGTATTATCATTTTTTCTTCTGAGTAATCCTCTAATCAATATGTGTACTGTTGTATGAACTACATGTCCCCAAAATTTGTCATTCAACTTGGATTCATTCAACATGGTTTGAATCATCTCCATTACTCATCTATTCTTTCTTTCAACAACTCCCTTTTATTGAGGTGTTTTGGCCACTTAAAACTATATATTTATTCTATGATCTTCAGAGTACTTGTTGAATTCATCTGAAGTGAATTCTCCACCGTTGTCGAATCTGAAGCACTTGATTCATGATCTTGTCTTATTCTTGTCTAGTTCCTTGAACATTTTGAAACATCCAAAAGCTTGTGACTTCATGTTGAGAAGACATACCCATGTCATCCTCATATAGTCATAAATAAGAAACACGAAATATTTTTCACCATTCAATCCTTTGCTCTTGGTTGGTCCACAAAGGTTAGTGTGAATGAGCTCCAAAGGTTTTGTAGACGAATGCTCTTTTGTCTTGAAATGTACTCTTGTTTGTTTTCCATGTTGACACTGTTCACATATAGAGTTAGCGGAATTTGTAACTTCCGTCATATCCTGAACTGCTTGGTTTTTGTAGATTTTGATCAAATTGTCCAAATGTATATGCCCCATTCTTCTGTGCCAAAGCCAACTTTCATCTTCTTTTCCCAAGTGACATTTCTTAGACTTAATCTTATCCAACACGTATATGTTGTTGGGAGTCCCAGTGGTTGTGGCTACTAACTTTCCTGATCCTTGCTTCCTTATTCTGCATCCTTTTGAGTTGAAGAGGAGTTCATTTCCTTGATCACACATTTGACTAACACTTAGAAAATTATGCTTCATGTTGTCTACAAGAAATACATTTTCAGCCAGGGAGTTTTTACTTCCAAGCTTTACTGTGCCCCTTTCCAATACTTTTGATGAATTGTTATTTCTGAAAGAGACAGATCCTTTTTCCTTTTCAATATCAACAAAATAAATTTTGTTACCTATCATATGCTTGAAGAAACCACTATGAACATACCATTCACCAAATCTATTATTATGCGCTTGAAGAGAAATCCCACATTTGTAGTTGTCCTTGCGTTTGATCCATACCTTGTTGGAAACTTCCTCATTTCTTAATGTGGGTATCTTCATTCTACAATATCTAGCTATATGTTGGGCTATAGGGAAGACCCAGGTTTTACACCATTAACTTCGCACCAACAAAAGACCCACAATGTTGGCCCTTTCAGCAACAACCTACGAACAGGTTGCAGTCTCACCCGAAACAACTATGGGGTGCCGCAGAACCAGGTTTCTGCAAGCAGAAGAGGGATATTACTGTACCTTTACCCTTTAACAAGTTATGATCATACAATACAGAGCTTCAACAATGTATATAACTTCGCAACTAGATAAACAAACAGTTACTTGCTTAACCCTTACTGGGAATTCACAGCGATGTTAGTATTTAGCAGTGATCTTACTTATCAATGCATAACAAAACATAACAAAAACAACAAAAAAGAACCACAACACCAGATATAATGTGGTTCACCCCCAGTGTAGGGGCTACGTCCACATAACTACGTTTTATTCAACTCTTTACAAAAACCACAGTTCTGATCTGCGCACTCAGCTGCAGATCCCTTCAAGTCCTCTAGGCTACGCACACAGCTGGAGGCCTCTGCGCACACAGCTGCAGATCTTCTAAATCACAAAAAACCCTCTACGTACACAGCTACAGAGGTCATCCATGCACACAGCTGGGACTTAACCTTTCTTACAAAACAAGCCTTAGCTTCGCATCAATTCATCTTACATAAAAAAGCCTAACCTAACTTCTTTACAAGAGTGCTTATTTATACATTGCACTTATTACAAAACCATGGGCTTAAACCATGGGCACCCTGAACCCTAAACCCTGGACTTAAACCATGGGTTTATTACAGAAAGAGGACTTTGACTCAACCCCGACACCCCTAAGACTGTTTTGAGTCGTAACTCCGCTTACAAACTTCCACAAAAACCGCGGAGTTACCAAAACTAAAGAACCTTAAGGTGCGCGTCCCAACATGCCCCTAAGACTCACTAGTGGCCCGTCTCGGGACACTCTACTGCTTTCTGGTTGTAGATTCTTGTTGGAAAAACATAGTGCACTGCTTGCTAAGGTCATACATGGTCTCCCTTCACACTCTGTCAGGCTCTGTATCCGTCTGCATCTCTGAATATTTATGATGGTCATGGGACTCATTAGGGCTTATAACTTTGTTAGCGACTCCATCCAAAAGAATACATGTGGGATCCTTCAGAGTCTTCTCGTGAGGCCTTGTGCCTTTCGTCGCTCCACATTAGAGTGAACTTATGTCTTTCTTCGTCCGGTTTAGAGCAAAATTCTGCCTTTCTTCATCCTGTTTGAGCATTTCTGCATAGGTGGATTGCTCAGAAGGTTATGCAGATCTCTCTCCCTGGACTCTCGTGATAACTGCTGGGCTTCACAATCATTCGACATGGTCCTAATTGAAGAAACTTAAATAAATGCACAATGCAAGAGTCGCAGGCCGGTGTAGCTTCTTATAGAATCCCGCAACATAATCTGTCATCATGGAGCATTAATGATGCTGAATGTGATGGAGTGGCAGAAATCCTGCCCACCCAGCGCGAGATTTTCCCAAAATATCATCATTACAGTTAGTTAGGGCAATTCATGTGTCGGCGTCGCCAAGTCTAGTTTGTCCCATCCATCACATTTTAGGTTGTGACACACCTTTGATCTTCGACATAACTACTAACTTCAGCTTCACCTTAATGAGTACCTTCGCCACAATATTGACCTCCGACCCATCCTGACCCTCGCGGCAACCAAACTTTAACCTTCGAATTTTGACAGTCTTCCACACTTCGTAGCTTTGAGAATAGAGTCCTGATAGTCTAGCACCCAGTTTCAACTGTTCTTGGTACTTAGACTCTCCTTCTTGCTGTTATTTCTGATTAGGAGGTCCCGGCCTATCCTTGTACTTATTTAATCGACTACCATTTACCATAGAAGGTAAAATTTCTCCATTCAACTTAGCTAATTGGACTGCACCACCATCAGTAACTGTCTACACTATGTATGGTCCTTTCCAATGTGTTGTGAACTTGCCTAGGAATTTTATGAATTTGCTGTCATATAAGAGCACAAGATCACCCTGCTGGAACTGCTTCTTCTTGATGTGTCTATCATGCCATGCTTTTTCTCGAGCTTTCTACACTTGCTACTGGAACCCTGCAATAAATTTGTCCTCTTCAAGTTCTAGTATCTTTGTCAGGCTTCTGGTCATTATAGCTAGGTCATCCATCTTTGTGAAAGCAGATATTCTGAGGCTAGGAACAATGTACTCCATGGGCATGACTGCTTCTTGTCCATAGACCAACCTAAAAGGTGTATCGCCTGTCAACTTCTTGCAGGTGGTTCTATAAGCCCATAGTACTGCTGGAATTCTAAGATCCCAGTCATTTCTGTTAACATTGCAAAACTTCGTCAGAGCATGTTCAAGGATCTTGTTAAAAGCTTCGACAGTTCCATTTTCTTGCAGATAATAGACAATACTTTTCTGATGATACACTTGAAATTCTTCAGTCAATACTTCAATACTCTTATTTAGGAAATGTGATCCTTGATCACTCATAAGAACTCTAGGACACCCAAACCTGGACAAGATGTTATCAAAGATGAACTACACAGCTATATCAGCGCTACAATTCTTGACTGGTTCAGCTTCGGCCCAACGGGTAAGGTAGTCAGTTGCTGTAATAATATATCTTGCTCCTGACTTCTTCGCAGGGGGATTGATAGGGATAACAAAATCAATAGCCCACTTGTCAAATGCTTGTAAAGCTACCTACGGGACTAGAGGCATCTCATCCCTCCTGGATGGTTTTCTTGTCCTTTGATAGATGTCGCAGCTGTGGCAATATTATCTTGCATCCTTGTGAACTGTGGGCCACCACAACCCGGCTGTCAAAATCTTCTGTGCTGTAGCTTTACCTGCATAGTGACCTCCTGCTGCTCCAGAGTGTGCCTCAGCCAAAATCAGCGGCTTTTCGTGCTCCAAGACACACCTGCGCAGTATTTCGTTTGGTCCCATATTATACAACTGTCCTGCTATTAAGGTAAAGTCGGCTGCTCTCACCACCAGCTGCTTTTTCTACTGTGTTTTCATCTCGGCGGGTGGAAAAGCTGTAGACAAATACTGAACAATATCCTGAAAATATTCATCAACCATCTGGATGGCAAACAACTGGGCATCAGGAAGACCTTCATCCAAACTGGTGGGTTATTCGCCTGACTCGAGCCTCGATAAGTGGTTAGGTCCTAGATTAAGTCTTTCAGGCTTAACTATGATCTCAAAGTCATATTCCTGAAATAGGATCAACCATCTGCATATCCTGCCACCTAGCATATGCTTATTAACCAAATATTTCAAAGCAGAGTGGTCAGTGAACATCTTAAAATGAGATCCTAACAGATAATGTCGAAACTTCTGCAATGCAAACACCATAGCAAGGCCTTCGCGTTCTGTTGTAGTATAATTTTTCTCTGCTGTGGACAATTTTCTACTTGCAAAAGAAATGGGGTGATCGATATTACCTTCACCTGACTGAGCCAATACTATACCCAGAGCAATGGAGGATGCATCGACATGCACATGAAACTCCTTATTCCAGTCAGGGAATACTAAGATAGGAGCAGTGACCATCTTTTCCTTCAAAATATCCAAGCTGGCTTGACACTCGGGTGTCCATTCGAACTTAATATCTTTCTTCAACTGCTTTTCCATTGGAGCTGTAATCTGAGCATACCCTTTGATGAATTTCCTGTAATATCCAGTGTGACCAAGCGTAGTTCGAATTTGTTTAACGGAATTCGGAGGTGGCATGTTCACAATAATAGCTATCTTCATAGGATCCATCATCAATCCTTGCTTACATACAATGTGACCTAGCAAAATTCCAAAAGGTGCACAAAAGATACACTTTTTCAAGTTCAAGGAAATTTGGTGTTGTCTACACTTATCCAACATGAGTCTTAAACTAGTGATATGGTCTTTTAGTAGCCCAAAGATAGTCCAATCATCAAAATAAACTTCCAAGAATTTATGTATAAATTCCTTAAAGGTAGAGATGACTACTTTAGAAAACATAGCAGGGGCATTCTTCAATCCAAAGGGCATAACTGTATATTGAAAGGATCCCATTTCTGTAGCAAAGGTTGTCTTATGTCGATCCTCTGGAGCAATCCTGATCTGATGGTAACCCAAAAACCCATCAGTAAAAGAGTACACCTATTGCCCTCCGACATTGTCTAAGACTTCATCTGTAAAGGGGGTAGGGAAAGGATCATGTAGACAAGCATCATTAAGCTTCCTCAGATCAACACAGATTCTGATTTCACCCTTAGTCTTCTTCTCTTGCACCACCATAGGACTGACCCACTCGGATTCTTCAACATGCTCAATAATTCCTACAGCAAGCATATTATCAAGCTCCATCCTAACTTTTTCCTTATACTTAGGGTTCAACCTATAAGGGCACTGTTTCACAGGCTTCGCATCAAGTTTCAAAGGGATCTTTATCACGCTGATATCACCAAGGATTCCTTTCATCTCTGAGAACTTCGTCGAAAAGATATCCTGATATTCATGGAGAAGTTGGGTCACTTTGCTTACCATTTCTTCATCCCAATAATCTCCAATGGTAGCATACTTAGGCTATTCTTCGGATCCAATGTTGACTGTCCACGTCTTTAGGGGCTGAGTCACTTCAGGCGCTTCAACTGTTGGTCCGTGGACTTCGCAGTGTCCTTCTGACTCAGGAATATCAATATTGCGTGGATCATCATCCTCGTCAATTGCAAGGTTATGACATTCTACTGCATGGGCTTCTTGTGCTTTCCAATCGGGCCGGTATTCTACTACTTTTTGGTCATCAAATACCTTAGAATGGATCAACCTGATAGCTGCATCTAAAGCTGGAGAAACTTCATTAGTAGAAAAGGTATGCACAAAATTATCAACAAGACAATCCCAACTTACAGTATCCTGGCGAAGATCAGCCTCCGCGTACCAGTTCTTTGCTATCGGTTCCAGAGTATGCACAAACCTATGTACCCATTTGTCTTGAGGTACATGCTACCACGCTTTGTAGTACTATGCCAAGTGTTCCTGAGGGCTAGTCTTTCCATCAAACCTGCTTCGGACCTCCTGGGGCTGATCCATAAATCTCAGGTGAAGGGACTTTTGACAAGCTTCCCAACTAGGAATGTACTTCTTATGGCTATTCCACCATCTAGTTGCTGTGGCTCTGAATGCTGAATCCAGAGTCTCCATTTTCTATGAATATGGTATCTATTCTGAGAAGTGTACAATAAACTGTTCTGGGTCTGTCGAACCAAACAGGTAAGGCTCTTGGCTATGAGCTAAGCCATCTGAGGGACTTGGTAATTCGGGCACATCTATGTCCATGTAGCTCATACAATCGGTTCTGCCAGTTCTCTAAACCATCATCTGAGTCCGTCATACAAGAGCTGTCACACTGCCAATCCATGATACCTTCGGCAGTAGGGTCAACATAATCTTCTTCCGTAGCTGTGATGTTATAGATGTGCTCCAGAACATCCTGATCCGCGTCTCTGAGTGGTTCTATGTACCTTTCTCCTTGTGAGGGGTCCAGTGGTACTATGACTCTCAACTCTTTCCCTTTGAAAGTCATCTATCTCTTCTTAAGGTTAATGACTGCGTCATTTTCCATTTCCCACTCAATACCTAGCAGGGCTGGATAGGGGTTGCTGTCATCAATAATCTCAATAACTTCAAAGTCTGCTGCAGTATAGACTCCATCAATATCTACTGGGACACTAGGGAACCGTCCTAGGGGCACAATATTTTGCTGATTGACTAATCTCAACTGTATAGGGGACCAATTAAGGGTAGGTCTTCCCATTTGTTCCCAGGTTTGCTTAGTTAAGACATTTACCTCTGATCCTAGGTCCAAGATAACATCAGTCATATCATACTCTCCTATCTGAGCATTCAATCGCATTTCCCTGCCAGTTCTTCTTATTCTATTAACAGGTTTTTCTTGACCAGAACTTTGCTGAGGTTCGTAGGAAGCAATAACTTTCTACAACTCGCTTAAAGCATTCTGATTCCTTAAGAGCTTCAGAAAACTCTGTAAAAAGGAGGACAATGTACTTACTTTATCCGTCAAAGCTTCTTGCAGCTGCGACTGCTGCTGATGTGGTGGCGCAAGTACTACTGATGTGCTAGTATCAGCAAAATATCTCTTGGCTTCCATGAATGTCTCTTTTTCTCTTTCAATATCAAATGCTGGGACTTTCTCGGGGGCCTTACGAACCCAAGCCTTATCAGGTTGTTTCTCCTTATTCTGTATGTGCGTCGTAGCTCCACTCCCTGTAACAACATTAATGGTTGGGGAAGGTCTTTGCTCGACGGAAATCATATGAATATTCTGAGTAGGGACACTCTTTCTTTCCTGAATCTTAGCTATTAGCTGCGGGCACTGCTCAATGACATGATCAACTGCTCTGCAATACCGGCATGTCGTAGTTGGGTTCCAATAGTCGCGAGCTAGATGTCCGGCCTGGTTATAGTTATAACACACCACTTGACCTCGTCCTCTACCAGCCATACCACCATGACCACGACCTCCAAAAGCACCTCTACCTGATGCACCACCGCGATAACCATAGCCATCATTGTTCTGTCCCTCATTTTGTACCCGATAGGCGTCGTAGGTGCGCTCTCTCATGAGTTCATAACTACGACACTCATCTTCATTATGTCCTACTGACTTACAGAAATTGCAGTAGGGGTTCTTGGGGACTTGCACATACCTCTGTAGCAGATAGAAATTCTGAGGTCGATGCTGGCCAGTTGTCCGACAAATCTCACAATATAGAATAGTAGGATTGAATGGGTTTGGCACACCAGTATTCAGGTAATTTCTTACCACAGGACACTGTTCCTTGTCGTGACCTTCTGTCCGACATTGTGTACACCAAACCTCTTCGTGACTAGTTTTTCCGTTCTTCATATCACGAAGCTCCAGAGCCATCGCTGCCAAATGCACTTGGATTTGAGCGATACCATAATTATCTGCGACAGGAGTGGTTTCAAGCTTCATCGCGATTTCCAGAGCCTCTTGCTGGTCAGCAACCTTCTGTTGCATGAGTGGAGTCCTGATATGTGGGAGCAACGCTGCAATGAACCATTCCTTGTGCTGCGCAGGTCCAATGGTGAAACTGACTTGGTCTAGCAGAACTTTGAACCTCTGATCAAAGTCCCACACTGATTCTCCTCACCTATGTTGAATCTCTTTCAATTCAGTGATACACTACAACTCTGATTTAGGTTTCTTAAACTCTTCGATTATTGCTGCTTTAATATCATCTAAGGCATGACTCTGATTACTGGAGAATTTCATGAACCAGGTCAAAGCCCAGTCTCTGAAAGAAGTAACAAGCTGCACCCTTCTTACATCTTGATCCGTAATGTTCTTAGCATTCCACACTGCTTCACATAAAAACCAGAACTGTTCTGGATCCTCTGATCCAGTTCCTTTGAAAATGGGGAGCTTAATATCATCAGTCATGTGGGCCATAGTGGATCTAGGGGGGTTTGGAGGGGGACTGGAAGTAGGCGGGGGGGGCGACTTACTAGGGTCGACTGACCTGCGACAGGAATACTCAGACTAGGGTGACTTTCAGACCGCGACGGGTTCTCAGGGACAACAGGTCTGCGCTGCGGGGTTACCAGAGGGTTTCCAACAGAAGGGGTTTCTTCAGGTTATGAATCTGCAAGATTTACAAAGGAATACTCGGTCTGGTGACCTAGGGAATAGGATCTGAAATCTCTTTTTTACCTTTTTCCACTTCGCAGCAAACCACTTTGCTCGTCGAAGGTATTTTCACTTGCAAACATAGGTTAGTAATACTAAATATAACAGTCTGATTCAATGAGCGGTATACCTTTTTCAGCTAATAGCATTTTAATTCTCAAACTAAATGAATTCAAAAACCAGCTAATAGCATTTTAATTCTCAAACTAAATGAATTCAAAAACTTACCCCTTGGTCCTTTGAAAAACTGCCACTCGGCTTCACTAAAGGAAGTACTCGTGTCGATGGCGAACTCTGTCACAAATGCTTCAAGGGTTCGCGTCGTCCAGAAATCAACAGCTCGAGATATCTCGATGTTCACCCTTTTCAATATATTAATTCTTGTGGGGGTCCAAGCAGGGAACTGACCGTCTTGGAACTTCGTCCGTATCTTTGTCAACCTGGATAACCACTGGTGCAACTCTATGTGGATAGTACCCAAAAAAATATCGTAAACATCAGCAAAAACATACCTTTGTAAAAACTCGTCCACACTACGACGCGGATCTTTGTTCGTGTGCTCAGCAAATTTCAGATAGGTCTGTTGAATCCAGTCACCGATTTCTTGCACGGAGGGTCTCCAGTACATAGCCCTCGAGGTACGATGTAAACCCCTCTTGAGCAGATACTGATTTCAACAGGCAACGGAACCAATTTGTTGGGCTATAGGGCAGACCTGGGTTTTACACCATTAACTTCGCACCAACAAAAGACCCACAGTGTTGGCCCTTTCGACAACAACCTGCGAACAGGTTGCAGTCTCACCCGAAACAGCTATGGGGTGCAGCAAAACTAGGTTTTTGCAAGCAGGAGAGGGATATTACTGTACCTTTAGCCTTTAACAAGTCATGATCATACAATACAGAGCTTTGACAATGTATATAACTTCACAACTAGATAAACAAACAGTTACTTGCCTAACCCTTACTGGGAATTCACATCGAAGTTAGTATTTAGCAGTGATCTTACTTATCAGTTATTTACTTATCAATGCATAACAAAACATAACAGAAACAACACAAAAGAACCACAACACCAGATATAACCTGGTTCACCCCCAGTGTAGGGGCTACGTCCACAGAACTGCGTTTTATTCAACTCTTTACAAAAACCACAGTTCTGATCTGCGCACTCAGCTGCAGATCCCTTCAAGTCCTCTAGGGCACACACATAGTTGCAGGCCTCTGCGCACACAGCTGCAGATCTTCTGAATCACCAAAAACCCTTTGCGCACACATCTGTAGAGGTCGTCCACGCACATAGCTGGGACTTAACCTTTCTTACAAAACAAGCCTTAGCTTCGCATCAATTCATCTTACATCAAAAATCCTAACCTAACTTCTTTACAAGAGTGCTTATTTATACATTGCACTTATTACAAAACCATGGGCTTAAACCATGGGCACCCTGAACCCTAAACCCTGGACTTAAACCATGGGTTTATTACAGAAAGAGGACTATGACTCAACCCCGACACCCCTAAGACTGTTTTGAGTCGTAACTCCGCTTACAAACTTCCACAAAAACCGCAGAGTTACCAAAACTAAATACCCTTAAGGTGCGCGTCCCAACACTATATGTCCAAAGTTGTTACACTTGCAACATTCTATTTATGATCTCAAGGGACCAAATATGTTATTGTATTGTGGTCGTCATAGGCTTGCATGGTTATTCTTTGGCTGAAAATTTATTCTTTGAAAACAATTTACAACTTTGTGTCCAAATATTCCACATCTAAAGCAATTCCCATAAAATAAATTTCCATACCTAGGAACAGATGAAGGAGGTGCTCTTTTGAGATATGGTGTTTCTGCTGGCCCTCCCTTTGATATGAGTTGTTCTGATTGGAATTTGATCTCTTCTTCATTTGTGGAATCCTTGACAACTTCTGCATAACTTATTGGATTCTCTTCATTACATGTCGTCATTGAGCTTAAGGCCTCATAGGTATTATGCTTGTATCCTATACTGCTCTTGTCAAAGAATGGATTCTGATTGATGATGATTTTTTATAGAATCTTGGAGCTATTGTCATAACTCTTGCCAATATATTTTGTATGTAATTTTGTCTTCAGAGATACTATCTCAGCCTCACAAATTTCCTTTTCTTTCATATTTTCCATTAGGTGTTCAATAAGAGAGTCTTCAATTCTTTTGGCTTCTTCTAGTTTGGTCTTTAGATCAACAATAATTTTCTCAAACCATTGTACCTCTTCCTTAAGTACCCTGTTCTCATTTTTTACTTTGTTCAGCTCTTTCAAGGATCTTATAAGTTCTGCTTCAAGATCTACTTCACCTTCAGCTTTAGATTCTTCATCACCATTAAGATCCTCATTTGAGTTTATTTCCATAAAGAGTACCTTATCAGGTTCACTATCATCATTAGAGTCACTACCATTGTCATTGTTAGAGTCACCACTGGATGAGTTGTTGTCCCTTTTTGTATAGAGAATTTTCTTCTTTGCAAACTTCCCCCTGTTCTTATCCTTGTAATGATTGTACTTCTTGTAGGGTTTGAAGATGTCATCTTCATCACTATCTGATTTATTTGCATACAAACATTTAGAATCAAAATCACCTATCTTTCCACATGAAAAACATCTAAGAGGTAACTTACCTTTGTATTTCCCATTGCCTCTCTTCAATTTAAGAACAAAGCTAGCTATTTCTTCATCATCACATTCATCACTTGTTCGCTTGTCCTTTGTTGACGTGTTCTTCCTAGTATGTTTGGAGGATAACTTGAATGATGCTTCCTTTCTTGACGTGTATTCATCTTAAATTATCATTTCATAAGGCACAAGAGTCCCACACAGCTGATCTATTGTCATAGTATTCATATATGTTCTTTCTTCTAGGGAAGAGATATTGGGGTTGAACCTTTTGGGAAGAGTTCTTATAACTTTTCGAACAAATATGTCCTCCTCAACTTATTCTCCCAAACCTCTGATGGTATTCACAAGTTGATCAAATCGAAGAATATAGGCTGATGTGTCTTCTGCCTCATTCATCCTCACTGTTCAAATTGTCCTCTATGTGTTTGAATTTTGACTTCCTTGGCTTTTCTATATCATTCATATGTGGTTTGGAATTTATCCCACACTTCCTTTACAGAGGGGAAGTTCATCACTTTGTTGAAGACAAATTCATCTATAGCACCTAGAAGGTGATTTATGGCCTTTGAGTTGTTGTTGTATTTAGTCAACTCACCTGCATTCGCTGGTATAGTCTTTGGTACATTGTACCCATTCTTGATACTTTGACATATTTATATTCCTTAACCTTCTATTAAGACTCTCATCCTTATGCTCCATAATGCATAGTTTATCCCATCAAACAAGGGTGTTCCATTTTTTCTTTGTTTAGTAAGCTTTCCCATGACTTCCTTCTAGCGGTTAGTCTATTTTGAAGGAACCCACTTTAATACCAATTGTTGAAATACTGAGAGGGGGATGAATCAGTATTTGCACTATTATAAATGTTTTATTCAAGAGAAAGTTCTTAATCACTAATCATATCATATCATCAAAGTACACAAAAACAATAAGATTCACAGTACACAATATGTTTGACGTGGAAACCCAAGTCCTGGGGGTAAAACTACGGAATCCTTTTTAAAAATAAACTTGACCCAACAATAATTGGGGTAAACAAATTTAATACAACTTTAACAACTACAACTGGAAGGGGATACAACCCCTTAGGCTTTGTCAGAACAACTGACAAGCTTCTACAATAGCTTAACTCATAATATTGTGAGCCCTAATACCACCCTACCACCTTGAATAAAAATACTACTAAACCTCTGGACATGTCAAACACCAGTCTCTAAACTTCTCGCTGCTGATAATATTTTCTCTCTAATCATTGCCAAATCATCACTATATACATCACCACCACATACTACTCATGTACATCCTTGTACACCTCGTTATACACAATCACTGAAGTAGTTCTGCTCGTCTTTTACTGAACACCATCATAGTTTATGCATCATATTCATAGGGTATGCATTCTTGTCATATCAACAAAATCAAGTATACTTCATCATAGTGTGCATCACATAGTGTATTCCATAGTGCATAGGAGAGCATCATTACACCATAGCGTGCATGTTCATCATCATATAATCGTCATCATCATGCATGTATCATAGCATGTATCATTACAGGGCATGTAGCATGTATCAAGAAGTGCATGGTGTAGTATGAATCATTACATCATCATGTATGTATCAGTCACCTTCTAGCATGTATTACTGAACTGTATATATAATTCATCATATCATATTGTTGTACATAACACTATATTTACTTGTACATTACTGTATACTAATATCACTGTTCATACCACTTGTCATATACACATTTCACTATTTATACATATACTTATACATACCTTAAAACTGTGCAATACTTGGACTGTGCAGAGATAACCCCAAAGAAATTGTTGTAAGAGACTCATTGATTGGGTGCTGGGAACGAATAAGGACAACAATGAAACTAGACCTCAACCTCGGGGTTGTGAGAAGGGAGTAGGAACAACTTCAACAAAAATCTGATTGTTCAGAATTGTTTTGTGATAATGTAAACCCTAAAAAGTAGTTGTTGAAGGCTTATATTGGCAAGTGAAGGCAACTGGTTATCACATTAACTTTGACTGTTGACTGTCGACTTAACCCAAAGAATAAAAGAGTGTAAAAATTTGGGTATGTTTTCTTTTGCTTCTGCAAAATATACCCACAAAAATCCTCATACACAAGCTAGTGAACTTCTACCTCAGACCACTTTTCTTCACAATCTTACATTCATTGATGTTTTTAAGTGTGACAACATTTTGGTGTCTTTGTACACTTCTTGGACGTTGAAAAGGAGGATAGGGCCGACTCAATGGAGGGTAGAATTATTTTAATATTTTATTAATTATTAAAACATGCTTTAATACTTAAGCACTTGATGGGGCCGACCTTCAAGGAAAAACTAGTGTGGTTGCAATGTTTTATTAAATTGTTTTATTAAAAGAAAACTTTAACAATCTAGGGGTCGAATTCTATGGTTGCATGCTTCCAAAGGTGGGTCACTTGTTAAGTTTTAATATTTTTTTTATTTGTTATTGATTTAAAAATTATTTTAAACACTTTAGATTAATGATAAGGGTTTAAATAATTTATTAAATTACTAATAGATGTATTAACACTTTAACTTAATGTGGAGACAAGGGTTTAAGGGTCACCAAAAAGGGATTCAAAGGATAATCAATGTAAAGGTGCCAATATTGTGAAATCATTAATGTTTTAAAGGTGAGGCAAGATTTAGTTTATGGTTTTAGGGACCATAAGTAAGTTTTTTAGGGTTTTATCAAGGTTACCACAACTGAGGGTGAGCTAAGAATTCTCCTTAGGTACCATGACATTAATAAAACAAAAATGACCATTGAAAGGTTCATTTGGCCAATTACAACTTCTTCAACCCACCAAGGACACATTCTAGGGTATTAAGGCATAGCTTTTGGTACTAGGAAAATGAAGAAAAAACTGGGGAACCATAGAAACAACTTAGAGGTAGTTAGATACTCTACAGGGTGTATAGGGATTTTGGCACTGTCCCAAAGTCTCCAAGGGCTTTAGACTTGGGCTTAGACAAGGTCAAAAGGTCTCCTTTGGACATTGACTGAATTCTAACCCTAAATGGATCATCTCAAGGGGTACCAAGACACACCGACACACACCTTTTGGCATCAATGTCAATTTAGTCAACAACCAATATTTGAGTCCCTATGCAAATACACTCTCATGGTTATGGTATTTCCTTATATTTAGAATATAGACAAATTTGTGTGGTGTACCAAGTTTTTTATCAATAGAGTTCATGTGCATTCACTGTGGCTTGACCAATAATACCCCATTAATTCTCAATATATTTATATTTAGATTGGTTTATCTATGGAGGAGGAGGATGTTCCACAAGCATTTTAGAGTATAGGAAAACATGGCCATAAAAAAAGATGAACCTAGTTTGTATGATAGTATGGCGCAAGAAGGGGAGGTCATGGAATTGTTATTTCACTATTTAACAATCCCCAAGTTTATTTTTCCTACTATTTGATCATGATATACCTCATCTGAAAAGAAACTAAAGGAAAGTGCACCCCCAATGCCCCATTGATTGCATAATTTTGTGTGCAAGGACTGAAACTTAATTGGTGTAAATATATAATAGATGAGACACTTCAGGAATGTGTCAATGCCTAATTATCAACCATATATTTCATATTCATATACATGTTAATTGCATTCATTATGTGTAAATGGAAGCCTCATCAAGTTAGAGGACTTCATCCATTTTCTAACTAACAAATTCTTGCCTTACAATTTTATCTCTAGAAGACTTAGAAGGATGCTCAAAATGAAAATTTTAATGATATCACTTTTGGTAACTCATATGATCAAAAGGTAGCAATAACCACCCCTATTATGTGGATCCAATAGGTGTTCTCCAACATGTATGCAGGAAATATATGGTTTGGAAGAAACACATTCCACACATATTTGAGGCCGCAAGAATTTGAACTAGAGAAGTTCAAAGCCACAACCATACTTTATATCTAGAATTTTTTTTTTGACAAGGAAGTGATGTCCTATATGTGTGTGAATAAGTCTAAAATAAAAAATGACACAACACACAATTTTCCCAGGAGCATCATGAAAAACTCCTGCCTTAAGAAAGTTGTGCCCAAATCATAATAATTGCGGAATAAACACGAAGGCATAGAAGTTTGGTCCTCTTTGGGATTAGAGTCTTATGTTTAAATACGGTAGTCCTCTTAGGCACCATCACTGCTAGTAGTATAAATTCAACCCATCCCCAACACAACCCAACATTTGAGAAAATATCTTAAATCTTTCCTCAATTGTTTTTTTTTACGAGGGATCACCTGCACATTGCCATAATGTAGGGTAAATACATATTCACATATGTGTATGATTGGATCTCCCTACTATATAAAATACAAACTCCTATAGAGGAGTTGCAAGAACAAATCAAGCATGAATAATTTTAGGGGCTATATTAAGGGGGTTACAAAAATTTAGTGGGCTATTTTCTTATATGGAAAGGGGTTTTTCAACTAAAATATATTCGTCCAATATTTATTAGAAAAAAATAAATCCAAAATGAATAGCCTCTCATATATTAATGAGGAAAAAAAAAAACTATTTTCTCCCTAGCAAAATCTACCTCCAATCTATCTTTTGCCCCTTGTTCCTAGAGAAATTCTAGTGAAATAATTCCTTCACCCTCAATTGTCATTAATTGAGGTTCCCAAGGGTTATTCCGCCCTTCATTTTCCTTGAAATTCAGGCATATTGTTGCATTTTCCTGTATTTTTAGTCAATTTCATGTGATACCTTCTTTAATCCCTCGATTTGAATTATTTGAGGGAAAATTAGGGGCTATTTTGTTCTACATAAATGCTACAGTGATTCATGGTTTATCCACATAACATTTCACTTTAAGAGTGAGTTCTGGTTGATGTGATTCCATTTTCATGCTTAATTTTCTCGACATTTTATTCTTCACATAACATCTCCATTGCTGAAGGATCGAGTCTTGAAAGGGAATGCCATATATGCAATTTATTACATAATACAAACTTGCATCATGTTTTTTATCCAATAATTAACATGGTATGCTTTTTATCATGCCTTTTGCACTTTTTATCCACATTTACAATAGATTTATATATTGTAAATTTACCTTTTATCATGTTTTTTTTCATGGATGGCTTTTGAGGCTTGTTGAATTCTAGGGCACTTTTGATTCTTAGGGCTCATTTAGTGTTATTAAGGTTTTATTCTATTTTATAGGTATTGGTTCTGTGAAAGTGTTATAGAGATCAAAATATATGATTTATTTTATGCCTTCAAATGTTTAAACAATTGACTGACATTTATATGTTGTTAGCGGATGCTACTCTTGATGGAGAGATGCCACATGGATTTTATATATTCAAACTGAATTTGATCGAGTGGTTTAAAATGTGATTTTGTTAGGATCTTGCTCTGCAATTATTATTGGATCTAAGGAATTAATGAGAGTTTATATGTTCATATTGTATGTCTGTTATTGTTGATATTTGGGGTGTTGTGATATAAATGAATGCATACTAAATATAATGGTGGGGCTATAGTCGAATGGTCATTATTTTTGTTGCCTTGTTGTAAAAATGTCCAAATCGTTCTGGTAGATTCTTTTATTTGTATTGAGAAGTTCATGGCAGGTATATTTTTTATTCATATTGCGAAGTTCGTAAATTTTATTTGTGACCTAAATTTGTTGGGTTCAATATTTTTTTACAATATTTTGTTTTCTGTAAGGGTCAATCATAAGTAAAATGTTTTTTGGTTATTTGTTTTCGATTTGTAATTGCTATCATCATAAAAAAAATGGATCTAGTTATGTATGATAAATATATGATTCAGTTGGAACACGATACTTCATTTCCATCATGATTGTATATAATATGTATAGGGCATGTTTGATATGAGATGTAGACATTATGCCATTTGCTATCTATTATTTTGCATTCAATGCGGGTGCTAAAACAATTTTACCACATTTTGCATGCTTTCAAAAATTTCAACGACATGGATACAACCACCTCCTTAGTTTATCTGAGAAAAGTAGCCTTTACCAGAGTAGTTCTAATGATATGCATGATGGTGCATTAATGTGATTTCTATTCTTGTTAGTGTATGTTATTATTTCTAATAACCATTTCAAGTTTCTAACTAACTCTAAAAATTCTAAATCAAATAACATAATTGATATTTTGATTGTCAACAAAAGAAGGGAAAAAGTGTCATTTGTATTTATAAACAGATAAGCAGGTTAATTTTTTCTTAGAGGGTAGCTAAAAAATGAGAGATTTGGAAAATAAGATAATTGGAAATTCATAAAATATATTGAGGTTTTTGGTCTTGTTAATACTCCATGTTTTAATAATGGTTGGTGGGTTCCATAATCACTCCACAGTGTAAAGTGTTCAATTCCATCAGTTTGTTGGTATGTAAAGATTTGGGTCCCCACATGTCCGTTGGACCATTAAGGGATGAGATAAAAAGTGGAGTCCCCACTTTCCCTGAATATAGTTAGTGTAGTTATGTTTCACCAATACCTATATTTTTGAGTGACCCAATACTACTTTTGAAATGTATAAATAAATCCTTTCTTTCCTCATTCATGCATTTTCTTATTTGAGAGTCTACAATTCAAGAGAGTCAAGCTCTAGTATATGCTCTTCTATTGCACTATCTTAGTAATCCATAGAATCAAAAGATGAGTATTGCTAGAAAAAGATTCACCAAGATGTTACAAGGTTTTATAATTTGATGATTCACTAAGGTTTTACAATATTTAACAATTTAGTGAAATATTCACCAAGATTTTACAATATCTTATAATTTAGTGAAAGATTTCCAATATTTTACAACATTTTACAATATCATGAAAAATTAGCCAAAAAATTATATATATATTATATTATTGATAAAATAGCCTTCGAATTTTCCTATATATTAGGGAGATTTACCCATTTATTATACATGTAAACTTTGGGGGTGTTCTTAAAATTATCCCTGAAATCAAGCAGTTGAATGTGGACACCAAGTCCATCATAAATCCTCTAGAGAAACATGCAAAATATGAAGAAATATGAGTTATGCATGACCATTTATATGTCTTACATGAAGTTGTAGTTGTTTATAATAAGACTCTCTAAGAGTTCTCCCATATAGAGTAGTTCACATATCTTTCACTCAACCAACTATATTCTTTAGTAGACATTGAGTGGGAAGCATTGGAGAAGACACAAGCATCTAATATAGATAGAAAGAGTACATAATAATTCATTCTTGGTGCCTCCATCCTTTATAGGTAGTCCCCAAGTTGACCCATTCACTTAAAGAGGAAACAAAACAGAAAGGTTGACTCAAGAGTGATTTAATAGTTATGGTTGGGGCTTGTTAGCTCCTTTATATTTTGGTTATATGTTGGAAATGAGGAAGAACTAGAGGAGAGAAATGGAATAGTATTGGGATCAATATATAAGATGTAGTGTAAGTTAGTTTCTGATGGATAAGGAGACGGATTGTCATTCATACATTTAAATGGGTAATGTATTGACCAATTTAACCTTTCCTAATTTTGTAACCAGCTCGACACAATTAAGTATAACAACTAGTTTTGTATAAGAACCCACTAAGGCTATAAAAAAAGGGATATGGTGTGTTAGGATTGGGATATTGGAGAAATTAAAATAAAAATGACTATGGAAACAAAAAGTAGAATGGAAAAATACAAGAGAGACACCAATATACATGGTTCACTCGATATGGGATACATCCATGAAGAAATAACCCGTCTTTCCTTTATTCCATCCAACAAAATGAAGGGATAAAACCTACAACACATTCATTCCAACCTACTCTTCATTCTCTCATAGTCTCTCTCACACTCTACATAGCCATAACACAATTCCCTCATAAAAATAGGGTCCCCCTCTAGGAAGAAAAGCACCAACATAACTTGTATTGTCCAATATATGACATAATGATGAATAATCTAGATTGACTATGAAATTGCAATATTTTACAAGGTTTTTCCCCAAAAAATCTCTTTTGGGGAATTTACCCTTAAACCCTGCCATTGGGGGCTCCAAAAGGTTGTTTCTACCTCCTTGGAAACATTAATTGGGGGGGAATCCCCCCACAACCCCATCAAGAACTGGGATCCAAACACATCTAAAACAAGAAATATGAATCATTAAGATAATTAGGATCTGCAACCAACAATGGTGGGTATTGTTATTACTATTTTGACTGTAAAGAGAGTTAATGTTGTTATGTTTGTAGTATACTAATCCTTGGGAAATAAATTTGTAGTTGGGATCCTTCTATCATGTTGTTGCATAATATTAATGTATCTTATGCATATGAATATAAAAAGTATGATTTTAGGGCCCCTTTTAAAAATTATATGTCTTATGTCTAAATGTTTTGTGTTGATTCTTAATTGTTCATAGTTATGGAACTCTCATCTTAGTTGTTGATAATGCTTTCTTCTTCATATGGTTTTCTTGCCATTTATTTCTATACTCGAGGGATCCTTAGATGTTAAATATTATAGTAGTATGTTAGTTTCATACATATTAGAGTACTTTTTTGGAATTATGTCATTGATGTCAAATGATTGATGTTGTCATTTATGTCATATTAAGGAATTTGCAAGCAAGGAGAAACATCTCTCTCTCTCTCTCTCTCTCTCTCTCTCTCTCTCTCTCTCTCTCTCGCTCTCTTATATATGAGTGTGTGTATACAAGCATTTAAGAAATTGGTGCTCGTGAAAAATTAAAATGTGGAAAAGTGGTTTCAAACCAACGGGTTTGGAATCCCATGGTATTTGGAAAAGTGAAATAAAAAAATGGAATTAATTATTTAGTTAATGGGTGCCATGTATTTTTGAATGAACATGTCCCTTCAGGGAAGGTTATGATACACTATAAAAAGAAAGTATTGAGAGAAAGTGTGTGTAAAAAATGTAGTAACATTTAAAGAAGTGAATGAGCCAAAGTTGAATATAATACCAAATGGGAGAGTTGTGAAGTCAATTTTAGGTTAGCCTGGCATTTTCACTGTAGCTTATTCTTACCTTTTTGGGAAGTATTTGATCATGAAATTTGGAGGAGATGGAAGGGATACATTTGGGTATATGTGGTAAAAATTTCAAAGATTCATTTTCTATAATTTCTAATATATTCCCCATGGAATTTATGATTTTTGAATAGTCCTAAAAGATATTTCAAACATGTTAGTTTGACATTTTTGTTATAAATGATTATTTGGGACCTTTTAGACTGTGAATTTTTTAGAGACTTGAGGAGACATACATAATTACCTTAGGTAAAAAATTTAGACTTTGGTTCACCATAATTTCTAAGATATACCCTCTTTAATTTAAGGCTTCTCAATGGTCTTGAAATCAGTTTGCAACAGGTTTATTTAGAATTTTCGCTATAACTTATTTTCTAGGAATTTTCAAACAACAAAATTTTCAGAGATCTAAGGAGACATACAAAAGTATCTTAGATGGAAATTTTAGACTTTGATTCACTATAATTTCTTAGATATACCCTGTGGAATTTAGGGTTTATGAATGGTCATGAAATCAATTTCAAACATGTCAGCTTGACATGTTCCCTCTAAGTTATTTTCTGGGACTTTTCAGATTATGAAATTTTTAGGTATCTAAGGAGACATACCAAAGTATCTCATGAAAAAAATTTAGAAAAAAATTTAGAAAATTGGATATGTAAAATGCTATACATGTTTGTATTGGGAAGAGGACAAAAAACAAACTTTGGGAAAGTTACCATTTGGAAATTCAAATTTTGGTTAGGCATAATGAACGAAGAAGTAGCAAGTAGACTTGATTAAGGTAATGTATTTGTTATCATATTTTGAAGAATTTATATGTTCTAAAAAATAAATTGTAAATTGAAGGTTGGTGTAACTCAAACAGAGGGATTGGTATCTCATGCTAAGTTGGTTCTTAGCAATGCGGATTAGTGTCTACCAATATTTGTAAGATTAGGTTTGTTCCAACTATGGCTTGTACCAATGGGGATTGGTGTCTCCAGTAGGTTGGTTCCTACAAATATTTATAAAGAGAATTTTTGGGGTTTTTTTCTTGAAAGGGTTTCCACGTAAATCTTGTGTTCCATGTTTTGCAATATGTGATTGTATTCTATGGTTAATGAATGTTTGAAAAAAAAGAAAAAAAGTGTTTTATTAATTCACCTCCCCCCTCTTAGTATAAGTGTGCACTCAAACATTGGTATCAGAGTGAGAATTGTTAAGAAACAATCAAACTGCGGGAAGGTAGATCTCGGGAGCACATATGGTCAGTTAGGACGGTTTCTCTACAAAAAAAAGCTCCATTATTTGTTGAAATAGATGCAGAAGTGGATCTTGAAGAAGAAATAATTTGTTACTTCAGCGAAATAAAAAATCTTAGGTAAAGGAATTTGAAACAAAAGGAACAACTACAAAAATATGAAGAAGATGATCATGATTCAAAAGTCAAAATATCACAAAACCTTGAAGAAGAAGAAAAAAGAATATCATGAACCTAAAGGTTCAATTATAATAAGAAAGAAGGATAGAGGAAGTGGTGAGGATCCTACTAGAGGAAAATCAAGAAAACTGTGAAAATCTAGAATATGAAATAATTTCCTTAAGAAAGGAACTGGAGAAAACAACTACTAAGTTGAATAAAAGCTTGAAGGTTGAAACCTTAGATGATATCATCAATTGTCAAAAGTATCCATTCATTAATATTGGTCTTAGCTATGCCATACGAGTCAAATTACCACCAAAGAAGATTCAAAATCTGCAGGCCCATCAAAGAAAGAAAATGACGAAAAATACAAAAGGTATGTTGATGTACTCAAAAGCTCCATCGATGCCGAAGACAATAGAAATAAAGAAAATGATGTTCCATAGAAAATTGGCATTCCTTCCAAAGACATCAAGCACATGCTCATAACATCTTTCCCACCAAGGCTATCTCACATGACCCAGTGCCAAAACTATTTCTTTGGCTTCTGCTTTTGTTGTAATCATTTTGGTCATAAAACAATAGATTGTAGAGCACATCTTAGAAATAATTATATATGGAACAAAAATAGAAGTACTTATAGGTTCTCAAATAGAAACTATAGTTTATTTTCCCTTTTATTTGATTACAATGGTTTATGTTATAAGTGCAACAAGTATGTGCATTTAACATGCTTTTGTATAAATGACTTAATAGAAACTTCTAAACAACATAGGGAAAAATATACCTAGAATTTTTTAACAAATTTGAAAAATAATTTATTTGTAAAAAAAACTTGAATTTATTTACTTTATATCAATTTAAACTTTTTCTTTATTGATAAAATTGTTATTTTTAATGTAAAAATAAACTCAACATCTTTGAAATTTTTTATTATTATCAAATTAAAATTACTATTCATTTAGATATTAACAACTCATTCAAATTCATAATTGTTTCAAATCAAAATATAAATTATTGATGGAAAATAGTCTTAAAGCAGATAGTAATGATAAATGTTTGATGATTACCACCAAATGATTTAACAAATAAATTTTCATCCTCAATTAAACCACTGAAATTTGTTCGAAAAAGTGTAAGTAGAAATGTATCGACCACGCCAATAGTCGCCAACTTGCCATGGTTTTAAACCGTTGAATTACATGTTGGTGTCTCCACAAGCATGAATACAAAATAACTCACAATGGGAAATTCACAGTGGCTATCCATCTCATTTCAAAGTGATCCATAATCGATGACAAGAAGGTCGACAACATCTTGGAAAATGTTTGGATCAATCTTAACTTTTATATACAAAGAGAACATCTTGGAAAATGTTTGGATCAATCTTAACTTTTTATATACAAAGAGACAAGGGGAAAATGTTTACTATGTTATTATGAGATTGCTATTGGTATTTATACCGAAGAGGCACATTTTACAATCAGGTATGTAACTATTTTTTGTGCTCATCTTAAAGCTAACATTTTATAAAAAATAAAAATATTATAAAAAAAAAGAAATTTAAGCTCAAATTAAATTTCAAATAATTATAACTGCATATATATAAAACTATACAAAATAAATAAATTGAAATCATAAACATTGCATTACAAGTTTCCTCAACATATCCACTACAAAAAAGGGTTTGAACCTTTATACCTCTTTGCGTTTGGATCTCCCTTTTAAAATGGATCTGCATCTATGCTGACAGAATCCAAGGTACAATATCAAAGCTTGTACCAGTGCTAATGCTTACATTCACATGCACTTCACAATTTAAAAAAAAAAATTGTAGGCTGTTAAACAATGATATGATATGTGCAATTGTTTATCAATTTTAATTTATGGGCTTTAACTCAGCAAAATTATATACATATGTAGGTTTTAAGTTGTTGCATAAAGGATGGATGGTTACTCTAGAATCAGGGTTAGTAAACGTGGATGTTGTGGTCACATGTCATCTCTGTGGAATGCAACTTTTGAAGCGCAGTCACATGCTCATCGTGCGCGATTTATATGCATCACCAAGTATTGAAGAATGGCGAGGATAAATTTATATGTTTACCATGTAAGGAATTTATATTCTGAACATGGCCTTCACCAGGTTTGTTTATCCATTCCTCCATTGAGTTATTTATTCTTCCTTTTTGTTGTTTTACCACTGTACATATCTGTCGTCTGTCTTCATGATTCTAAGTTTGGCTCTGAATTCCTGTAGCCCTGCCTAGTCAGGCCCGTCGAGGAAACATAAACGACATGAACCTGGTGAAACTGCAGTCTATGCTGATGCCTCTGCCCGTCTAGGAAACATAAACGACATGAACCTGGTGAGACTGGAGTCTATGCTGATGCCTGCCAGATGCTCCTAGTTTACGAGATCATGGAGAACGCTTCTCCAAATAAATGGATATTTTTGCGTCCAAATCAAGAATCAAGACCGAGTAGCAAAGGTAAGGATGTTTAACGTGGGAATAATCCAACAACGTGGCGCTGGGACTGCAAGGCCAGGCCAGGGCCTGGCCTATCTGGACCAATACAGGGAACCCATTATGCAGTTGGACATAAGACCCCAACACATCCTGCTCGACAAGAATTTCAATCCCAAGTTCTCCAATTTGAGCATGTTGAAGCTCCTGAATGACGACATGAATATGCAGGTCGTGACAACTCTGACATGGGATGGTGTTTGGTAGAGTTGAAGTTCGTTCCTAATGAACAGTGAACGCAAGAAAGTTGGCAACATTTGTTTGATGCATAATAGGCACATTCCTTACAACTTTGTTGCTTGCATATTAAGCAAAATTCCATTAGACGATAATTTTGCGTAGATACAGAAAAACTTCATTCAGTTGACAGTATTAATTGCATTCCAATTATAGCATGTTGTCTCTTCCCTTTAATGTGTTCATGGAATTTAACATATTCCATGGATAAATCCACTAATTAGTGAATGAAAGTGATGATAGCAACCATTAATTAAGCTTGTTGCCCTCTCATAAGTATAGCATAATTTATAGGCACCTCTCATAAGTATAGCATAATCTTTAACAATGGAAATTGCAATGCAACACGTGCTTACTTTTGAGATTTGGATATATACAATGTAATCAGCTTGCTTTATTTTTTTTTATGAGTAACAAGTTAGCATGTTTATAGCTAAATAATAATAATAATTTATTTTTAAGGTCATCTCTAAGTGAGACACCAATTTGGTGTATGGGACTCCTTTGTTTGTGGAACAAGGGACCCCCTCTACGCAGTGATTTAATTGCTAAAGTCTACAAAGGTGTACATACACTACCCCCTCTGGATTTGAACCTGTGGCCTCCTAAGAGGAAACACATGCTCTTAACCATTAGACACACTCATGCTATACTTGGTAATACATGTGTCAATGCTTGCATTGTTTACTACACTTGGTAACACATGATAAAGGTTTAGTGGCCTTTGCAACCAATGCAATGCATGCATTGTTTATGGCACTTGGTCACAAATGATAGAGGTTGAGTGGGCTTTGCAATAGGTGGGTCCCATTTCTATTGACATCTATAAGATAACTATGATTAGATAACTATGATTATATAGGTGCCCATTTGTATGGTACAATCAAGATATAATATATGTAGTTATGCTTTCCAAAAGTACTCATCCCAAACCATCGTTAAGTGCATCCCTTCCAACGGTGCATATATCATTTTATACCACATCGCCAACTTACATTCCTTACCTGCTCTCCTACTCGGTCAATCATTTGGTCTTCTTATCTGCTAGATCTATTATCCATGTTATGGCTACAAATTCATTATATCATTTTATACCACATCGCCAACTCACATTCCTTACCTGCTCTCCTACTCAGTTCGTCAATCATTTGGTCTTCTTATCTGCTAGATCTATTATCCATGTGATGTTTGCAAATTCATTTTAGGGGTTGTGGGAAAATAAAGAGTTCTTAGAAAGAGCACGATTTAAAAAATGAACCGAGAAGCAATCTTCATGGAACTAGTTAGGGGTATCACAGTTTTTGAATGTTAATGCTTTTATACTTCCACCTTAAGGGGGATAATAACTCAATCTATAGGGAGGATGCCCCTAAGAGAGAAGTTATAATACCTCTTAAGACAACCGATCTATAAGGTAAATTGAGTTGAATTTCTTGAATCTGTGTTGAATCTCTATGAACAATGCAAATAGGTAAAAAGTACTTTTGAATAATTATTTTATTGTGTGTAATGAGAATTTACAATTTATTTTAGTTGATAGTTATTTTTAATTCACATAATTGTGAAATTGGATAGTTATATGGATAGGACAATGGTTGTATTGTTCTTAGAATGTCAACACCAAAAATGAATAGATATCATAGAAAGCACAATCTTCTCACTTGCAAGATTGGAATACAATTAGAACTCAATAATTTACTTCTTATAGATAAAAAATAGTTTAATGAAGATTATATCCAACCCCTTGCTAATCAATTATGGAATAAAGGTGTATAAAACAAGAGAATTGGAATATTATCATTATTCCTAAGAGTAAGTGGTATGTTTCCATAATCTTCTCCCATAGCTTTGTGTATGTCCCCAAAGAGGGAAGACAAGAATATAAATCAATTATCACAAAACATCTCATAGTCTATATAATTGCTTCAAGTGAAAATGAAACTAATTATGAGAGTCTATTGCAATACAAATCAATTTGATAACCATAGATATCATCTTAAAAAATATCTTGAGCACTCGAGCACTTTGTTACAACAATAAAATAGTAAAATAATTAAGTTATATAACCATTAGTAATAATAATTAATTATTAAATATAGTTTTGAAGAGAAATGTCTCTTCAACATTTGATGGCCAAGCCATATTTAAGGTGGTCATATCCATTGTAATAAAACATCCATTCAATTATTATATATTTATACATTCAAATTCTAAAGATGGAACATCTTCCTCCTTAAGCCTGGATACGGGATAGCTTAACCTAGATATGGACCGACATATTACAATCGGATTTAGTGTAGCATTGGTATCAGAGCGGATTCGCTACTCCAACACTGAGCTCAGATTCGAATTATCCACTTACTTTCACCAATCACTCATGCTTCATTCTTCATTTTCTCTCACACATCCTCCCTTTCGTTGCTTGCTGATCCACACAAATCCCCCACTCGCTTCCGAGCCACTCCACGGGCCTGTGCAACCCCCTCCACTCTCCATCGTTCCACTGCCACTCCCTCCCATCTCTCTCTCCATTTCACGTTCACCCGTGCTTTTTTTTTGTTCCTTTCCCCCTCCTCCACTCCATGCGCATGTGCAACCCCCTCCACTCTCCATCTTTCTAACGCCACTCCCTCACATCTCTCTCTCCATTTCACGTTCACCCACGCTTTTCTGCTACTCCTTTTCCCCTCCTCCATCGCACCTGGCTCCACTGCGTGCCACCTCCATTTCTCTGCATGCCCCAATCCTCTTGCATACTCCACATTTTCCCCGCCTGTTGTGCTCTTCTCCCACGCACTTCCACCTATTGCGCCCCTCTCTCACCAAATCCCCACTTGATTGGCACACTTCCTAAGATTCTACCCACACCCTCCTGTTGTATGTTTCCTGCCACCCTCGCCGTACTTCCACTTTTGCTCCATGTTTTCCCCTTCGACGGCCTCCTTCCACTCCCTTCCACAACCTTCTGTGCTTCCTGCCAATCTGCCACAATCCTCAGTATTCTTACAGCTTAAAGCTGAATTAAAAGTATCTATGTTCAATGGTTAATATTTATAAGACCAAACTGAATGAAAAAGGAGAGCCTTAAAAACAAGAGGCAAGGTTGGTTTCCAAGGGATGTGTGCAACAATATGGTGTAGATTATGATGAAACCTTCTCTCTTGTAGCAAGGACGAATACTGGATCAAAGCTATACTTTCTATTGCAACACAAAATCAGGGGCATATTTATCAAATGGATGTGAAGTTTTCCTTTCTCAATGGTATTCTTGAAGAAGAAGTTTATGTAGACCAACCACCTAGATATACTTTCAAAGGTCATGAACACAAAATTTTTAAGCTAAAAATGCCTTGTATGGTCTAAAATAAGCTCCACGAGCTGGGTACAGTAGGATTGAATCCTATATCATCAACAATGGGTTCAATGGAAGAAACAATGAGCCCACTCTATATGTAAAAATAGATCATCAATGTAACATGTTGATTGTATGTCTTATGTTGATGACATGATTTACACTGGTAATATAATGCTTGAACGATTGAGGAGAGTCATGAAAATGGAATTTCAAATGACTGATTTAGGTTTGATGAAGTACTTCCTTGGTCTAGAAGTTATTCACACTAATCAAGGTATTTTCATTTGTCAGCATAAGTATGCTACTGATATTTTACAGAGATTTAGAATGGATAAATGTAAACCAAAAGAAACCCCCATTTCTCTAGGAACCAAGTTAACAAAGAATGATGATGGACTAGGGTAAATTCTATGGTCTATAAAAGGATGGTAGGCAATTTAATGTATTTGACTACAACTAGACCTTTTTCTATACTAGGGGAATCATAAACTTGGGACTGGGTTGGTACTCACGTGACACGAGGTCTAAAGATCCATTCTCGCTACCACTATACCCTTAGGTGCCCCACAACAGCTTGCAAGCACGGGACACGTGTAAGCCCGAGTCTGATTTGAACTCGTGACCTCATTTAAAACATGTGACTTCATATCAAGCGAATCACCAATGAGCCACATCCATGTGGGAAACTGCAACTAGACATTATTTGATGTATGTTGTTAGTCTTATTTCCATATTTATGGAGTTTCCCAAAGACTCTCATTGGAAAGTTGGAAAAAGAATTATGAGATATGTTGCAGGAACACTTGGATATGGCCTTTGGTACACTCATTCACCACACACTACTCTCATAGGGTACATTGATAGTGATTTTGTAAGTGTTGATGATAGGAAAACCACTTCTGGTTATGCTTTTCATTTGGGTACAAATCTAATCTCTTGGGCATCTCAGAAACAACCCATTGTCAGCATGTCTTCTGCAGAAGCAAAGTATGTAGAAGCTACCACAACAACTTTCCATGCAATTTGTCTAAGAATACTTTTAAAGGATATGGGACACACTGAAAATGATCCAACTTCTATTTTATGTGATGATAGCTCTACAATACAATTTTCCAAACATAATGTATCTCATAGGAAAATAAAATACATTGACACTTGCTATCATTTAATTCATGAGTTAGTCAATGATGGACAAATTTCTTTATAGTTTTGTGGCTCTAAGGAGCAATTGGCTGATATGTTCACCAAACCATTGGAAACAAGTGCATTTGAATATCAGAGAGAGCACTTAGACATTGGCAATGTTGAAGATAATCTACTAGTTGAGATTAACGGGGTGTGTTAAGAAATGTAATCTCACTTGTCAAAATAAACATTAATTAGTGAGTTAGTTGAGTAGTTGATTTGGTCACCTTATCTTGATTAGTGAATCATAGTATTTCCTGGCCCATAGTATTGGCTCATGGTATTGTTGTGATGTAATCCTAAAAATACTTGAGTCTAATAATGAGAAGGCAATCAATATGCCCATTATGTGTTCCACCATCTTATGCTTTTTGTCTTTAATCTTTAACATGTAAGCCTCTAACCCCATTTTATTCATCAAAGAAACATCCTCCTAAAAAGTAATATCACCCATGAAAAGAAACAATGGATATTAAGCTCTATGCAATTGACACAAAATTTCAACTAGTTTATGATCAGAGTCACACAGTTCTTGCACTAAAGAGAGGAGTAATTAAGTAACTTACTTTATAATGATGATATTAATCCAGATAAACATCTCCTCTGCTTCCATACTTACTATTGAAAATACAAATTATGAATTGTGGAAAGAATATTATGAATTGTGGAAAGAGATTCTTGGGTTTCTCGCCATCCAGATATGCAACGCCTTCAATCTGCAGCTAGTCGAGCAAAAGTTAATATTTATTATATACACATTGTGTATGCAATATTTAATAGAGAAACATGAGAGGGAAGTAAGCATTGGGGGACTTGGTAAGAAAATATGATTGCGCCAAAAAGTAAAACATGAAGGGAATTCATGTTTGGTGGTCTAAACTTAGAATTCACTTCATGGATGTTCATTACGAGTAAAATAGTATAATCCGATTGACACCTGAAATCCCATTGCCGCTCTCACTGCCATGCTAAAAATAACATAACAAATATTTCATGGGCTAAAAATAACATAACAAATATTTCATGGGAGTCCTCTAATAAACAAAAACAAAAAAACACAATGATAATTGAGTTCAATTAAAAAAAAAAGACAATGATAATTGAGTCCAATTAAAAAAAAAGCAAACAACATAGAAATGAACGTAACACTACCTTAAATAATGTGGAAAGTGAGAAGATTTGTGTGACCATATACAGGTTACGTCAGCTGACTGAACAGTGAATAGGCCAACCTTCATAAATGCAGTGATGGATGTAAATACTGGATGTGAATACTTTACTTTTAAACGATTTTTGATTCTTGATTCTTGTTGGGCCTAAACCCTTTCATCTTTCTGAGCTTTAAAGACGTTCTTCACTGCCTATGTTCCCTTAGATCCATTGAGACCGCCAAAACCTGATCCTTGATCTCCCTCATGGCATAATTCTTTGCTGCAAAACCCCATTCATTCCATAAATATCAATATGCAACACTATATAACTAATCATTCTCGATCTCCTATGATATGAAATTCTAGAATATTTCAATGGAACCAAAAAATTATTAATTATCTATGAGGAATATGATGTCGTTATGTTCATCATTGATTACGAAAGTAAGGATTTTAAAGTGTTCTTCAGAATTCAAAATAAATTTGAACAAATGGATCTAGCCTGCAATAACAAAGAATATGCCTCCTACATTTAATTCATCATCCACTCTTCTGTATGACTCCACTTCTCTTTTGCTTTCGTTTTCACTGCCCCTCTCCCTTTCCACTTCTCTTTCTCTTTCATGACCCCTCTCCCTCTTTGGCTTACCATACCTATCTGCCTCATGTCTTTATAATCTCCACTCTTTCCCACCACTTAATACTATAGAAAGTTCAAAGGGACGAGCATTCCATCATAGAGTTGTCATTCTTCCCTGCAATGTTTTTCCACATGATTCATTGGATTGTGTCATGTTGCAGTGCTAATAAATTAAATTCAAATAGCCAAACTGGAGTTTTCATGGGCACAACTCAAACTTGATTTTTGTAAGTTCATTTTTTTTTTCATAGAAAATAATTAAAAAAACAAAAACCAATGGATTCAACACTTTTTATTATCCTTATTGTAATTTATTATACAATGTTAACATTTGATATTTACAATTCTATCAAATTCAAAATAATTGTTATCTAAACTTTTTATTATCCTTATTGTAATTTATTATACAATGTTAACATTTGATATTTACAATTCTATCAAATTCAAAATAATTGTTATCTAATTACATTCACCATAAAAATTAAAAATAATCTTAAAACTTGTAATAAGGATAAAAATAAGACATATAAAACTATTGATTGAAAATTATTTTTGAAATAATACTTAAAATTATGACTAGTTTACCATCTTAAAAGATAAATGAAAAATGTTGCTATCAAACTATTAGTTTTACCATATTAAGAGATAAATAAAAGATGGTGTTTTTTTTATTTAAAAAAAATATTATGCTGTGGTTGACAAACCCTCCTACCATATATATGAAAAATGTTGCTATCAAACTATTTAACTAATGCATTTTACCATTTACGAGATAAATGAAAGATGGTTTTTTTTTTTTAATGTTGTGGTTGACAAACCCTAAGTGGGGTTTCTATGTCTTTTTGAAGAAATCACAAATGGCCATAAAACCCTTATATAGCAATTTATAGCTACCTTAACATTTGATTCAAAAACTTTCTACTCACAACCTACAACTTACAAAGCTCAACCACTTAAAAGCTAGCCGACCTCAAGGTCTGAAAGTGTATGTCCAGTTGTTTCGGGGGTTATCCCAAGGGGAACTATTCAGTATCGAAATATTCAGAGTGGCAGTCCATCTCCATGTCAGAGTCATATACTAATAAACGACAAGAAAGTCGGCAGCATCTTGGAAAAGTTTGGATCAATTTTAACTTATACATAAGGTGGGAAACTTTTACTGTGCTGTTCTCAGGTTGCCATTGGTATTATAATCCAAGCTTGTACTAGTGCGTACATTCACGTGCACTTCCGAATTAAAAATAAAAAGGGAATTGCACGTTGTTAAACAATGATATGTGCAATTGTTTATCAATTTCACCGTATGGCCTTTGTCTGAACAAATTTATATATTTTGTTTTTAAGTTGTTGCAGAAAGGATGAATGGTTACTATAGAATCAAGCTTAGAAAACGTTGTAATGGTCACATGTCTCTGTATAAGGCAATTTAAGTTTAGTAGCATCAATTCGCAGTTACGCGCTCATCGTTTGAGATTTATATGCATCACCAATTTTTCACGTTTCACGAGATTCGTTTATCGAGCTTCGACACAATTAAAAAAATGGCAACGGTTTACTCCGTTTCATCATCCATTCGTCTCGTCTCGTCCGTTCAGTTATTTATTCCTTCTATTTGTTTTATATTCACTGTCCATATCGTCATCTGTCTACACGAATCTAAATTCCTGTAGCCTTGTCCCGGCCCAACCAGGCAACATAAACGACACGAACATGCTGAGACTGTAATCTATCTTGCCGATTTACGAGATCATGGCGAACTGTTCTCTAAATAAATGGATAAATGGATACTGAAGACCGTAGCAGCATAGGCAATGCAGTGAACCCATTGTGCTGTCGGACACAAGGCCCCAGCACATCCTGCTGGACACGAATTTCAATCCCAAGGTCTTGGATGCATGTTGAAGCTCCTGAATGACGACATGATGCAGATCGTGAAGACTTATTGAATGGTATATATTAATATGTAGGTGTATAGGCTTTCTATTGGGTAGTGTATGGAAATTTGGAAGATATATTTGGAATTTATAGTATTTATTATTGATTTTGGTTATTGTCATGAATTAAATTATGATAATATTGGTCCATGAAGTTTACCAATATCGGTGATCAAAGATTTTATGGGAACAAATCAACATCTTATCGTATCGTAGATACAACACAAATAATTAAACGTTTTTTTGCCTAGTTATCCATTAGAGGATCGTATTTGCATGAATAGATATTGGTTCAATACAAATGATGGGAGTCCATCCGCTAGTAGTGTAGTATTATGAGTGTACTATTATGGGAACTATATGTTAGGTAATGTATTAAGAGGGTGATAGGCTTAATGCAATCTAAAACTATATATTAATATTTTATTATATATCTTAATGTGTCAAATATATACTTATAGGCTTTAAAACATATTAATGTTATTAATATGGTTGTAATTTCAAAAAAATAAAAAAATAGCTTAGGGAACAATCTCATAAGTACAATTCATCATGGAAAAATTAAAGTTCAATTTCAACTATTTGTTTATTACATAAAAATATTCGATTATTAGAAACAATTATGGGTTTAATTCCATTTATGATATGGTTTTTCCTACGGACGGATTGCCATTGGAGGGAGAAGGACTAGTTGGGGTTTTACGAAGGGGGATGAACTGATGGAAGCACCGTGGAGGGAAAGGGGGGAGGCGGGCAAGCCTCCCTGGTAGTTGACTTTGTAGGTTTGAAGATCGGGGACATCTCGATAGATCTTGATCATGCCTAGGCGCAGAAGGAGATATCGACGATGCGGAAGCCAGGGCAGTGCATGTCGAAAGCGGCCCTAATTCCATCCATGACAGTAAGATCTTCGAAGATAAGATAAAGAATCGAGTATATGCAAGATTACATGTTGATAGGGAAATTCGTGGGTATGCAACCCTTGCAAAAGCCCTAGTTTGGTGGATCAATTCAACCTAGAAACCCAAGGGGCACTATGACCTTTATCTGTGTTCCAAGGGTTTCTTCATTATCTCCTTCATTAACCTGTAGGATAGGAACATAGTTATGGATGGGGGGGCATACTTCTTCTACTCAACAGGCCTATTCCTAAGACCCTCTAAGGAAAAGTTTTGCCCGAAAAAGGAAGATATAAAAGTTGCACCAGTTTGGATTAGGCTGTATTCTTTGTCGAGCGAATATTGGGACCAAAAAAATTTGGAGGACTTGGGGAACTGTCTAGGAAAATTCACAAAAATATCAGAACAAACACAGATCCAGTGTTACATGGCGTGTACACAGCCTATGTGAGGATTTGTGTCTACATGGATATGACCAAAGAGTTTCCAGAAGCAATTTGAATGCCATGGAAGGATGAGTATTGGGTGCAAACCATAAACTATGAACATATCTCATTCCGATGCAGTGGGTGCCATGAATACGACCATTTATTTAGGAATTGTGCCATGAATTATCAGAAGACAAACCTAGGGAAGGATGAGGAAAAGAAGGGGCAAGGTCTTGCAAGAGCCCCATCACAGAGGAGAGGATGTCGGAAGCAAGACAACTAGGAGGTGCATAAGAGGGTAGTTGTCTCAAACAAGTTTGAGGTTCTGGAATATTGCGAGGAGGAAATCCTAGAAAATCAATCGATGGGAAAACACAGTACCTCACCCTCTTTAGAAACATCAGATTGAGGAAGAGACTAGGGAGGACATTCTGCAAGAAATGGTGGAAACCGATACAAGTGAGGAAGTCGAAGACATGGATAGAGGAGATATTGATTTGGAAGGGATTGAGAAGGCCTGTGGGGATAAAGGGAAATGTTATGTCCCGCAGGAACACATGACCATGTTAAAAGAAGCTATCCTTAAAGCACGAGCCACCAACCAACTTGGAATAAGCTCAGGGTCTCACAAGATGGAAACAAAACGAAAATTTGAAGAACCATCCAAGAAGACAAGCAATAAATCGAACAAATAAAGGGTTGTAGAAGGAGGTAGGGATTTGGTAGAGTCGGTTCAATACCCTAGCATTAAAGTTGCTCTAGGTTTGTAAGTTTCCCAATGAATATCTTGTCATGGAACATCAGGGGCCTCAATATCCCAAGCCTAAGTTAGGATCTTAAGCAAGAATATCAAGAAGACAAATCCAACCATCGTCTGTTTACAAGAGACAAAGTGTTAGGATGCCCCCAGATCCAGGATCTGATCAAGAAAATTTGGAAGGGAAGTGAAGAGATAGGAATAGATGTAAGAGGCTATGTGGGAGGCTTAGGAATTCTTTGGGACCCCACTAGGGTAAGTCTAGGGGTTTTCCAAGAGAATCGTTGTTTTCCATTTGCATATTTTAAGTTTGTAGGTTTTTTCAGTTGAAGGGGTTATTACGAATGTGTATGGACCTCATAATGCAAGGGATAAGAGTGATTTTATCAACTCTCCTCAAAAAATCAGGGCCAGAATGTCCAATGATCACTCGGTTGTAGCAGGAGACTTCAACCTCATCACCTCCTTGGAGGAAAAAAGGGGTGGGAGACACAGGTTGGAGGATGAATGCAAAACATTCATACACACCATTAACGATTTGGGACTTGTAGGCATCATTCTTGGAGAGGGGTGGTTCACTTGGAAAAGTAAAAGGATGGGGGATAGACACATTACTTTCATATTGGATAGATTTATGGTGACTGAATGCATTATAGATCCAGGGAGCATTATCCAACAGTGCAACACTCCCCGGTATGGGATAAGATCATTGGCCAATAGAATTAATGTGGAGTGGGCTGAGCTCTTAGTTTAAAAAACCCTTCAGGTTTGAATACTTCTGGCTGGAGCATCCAAACTTCGATGAGAATATTAGGACTTGGTGGGAAGAACTGAGTGAAGGAGATGAACCAAGCATGTATAAATTCCAACATAAGTTGAAAGGCCTGAAAGCAAAGATTAAAAAATGGAATAAGGAAGAATTTGCTAATATCTTTTCAGATAAAAATATTCAAGAAGGTTGTTTGCATGAGGTCCAATCCATTGGGATAAATGAAGGATATTCGATTGATTTGAAAATGGAGGAACTAAGGCTTTGTTCCAGAATATAGGAGAGAGAAAAGAAGGAGGAAATTGTATGGCGATAGAAATATAGGAATCGATGGCTAAAGGAGGGAGAGAGAAACACAAAAAAATTCTAGTGTTCGACCATTCAACACAGGATTCAAAATAATATTTTTTCCATAAAGAATGCTAGAGGAGAATAGGTGGAAACCAAGGAAGAGACAGAGACCAATATAAGCCACCATTTCACTGACATACTTCCTGAAACAAGGTAGGATAGTCGGGAATATATTGATCAGATAACACGACTTATCACATCCCTAGTTACTCGAGAGAAAAATGATCTCTTGATGAAACCAATAACCCTCATTGAAGTGGGGGAAGAGGTTGTCCAGATGAAAGGAGGAACTACCCTAGGCCCAGATGGATTCACGGTGAATTTTTTTCACCACTTCTAGGAGAAAATTAAGATGGAAGTATGGAGGATAGTGCCAGATTCCAGGGATTCCAGAAGGATTTTGTCATCCTTCAATGCTACCTTTCTCACTCTCATTCCAAAGAGTGAAGGTATTGATTCGCTGGATAAATTAAGGCCTATAAACCTTTGCAATGTTATAAACAAAATCACCACGAATGTAACAGCAAATCACCTGAAACCCATCCTTTCGGGCTTAATCTCTCCTGAACAGTCAAAGTTTGTTGAAGGGAGGTAGATCACATATGGTACTATTTTGGTCCACGGAATTCTTCATTCTATTAAACTCAGGAATCTCCCAGGTATGATGATGACATTATATATAAAAAATCCTATGATAAAATCAATTGGCATTTCATCTGTAGTAAGCTAGAAGCATTTGGATTCAGGAGAGACCGGATCAATTTGATTATGAATTTAGTGTTTTCTGCTTTCTTTTATATCCTTATGAATGGGGCACCTTCTAGAATCATTAAACCCTAAAGAGTAATAGGGCAGGGTGACCCCTTCTCCCTGTTCTTGTTCATCCTCATGGCGAAAGGCCTAGAAAGATCAATACCGACTTAAAGAGATAATAACGAAATCAAAAGGTTGAGCTTAGACCCGAGGATGGGAAAACAAACTTACCAATAGTTTGTAGATGACGTTATGTTAGTGGGTTACCCATTGGTATAGGAAGCGAGAGAGTTTAAAAAATGTTTGTTAGAATTTGGTAAATCCTTGGGGCTGGAGACCAATGATTAGAAATCCCCAGTTTTCTTCTTCAACCCACCTAGGATCTCTAGACGGAATATATGTCAGATATTGGGTTTTAAGGAGAGCTCCCTTCCATCCAAATATATCTAGACACCCTTAGTAAACTCATGTGCTAAGAAGGGGTCCTAGAAATACCTCTTGGATAGTTTGAAAACGCGTCTGATGAACTAGACATTAAGACACCTTATCCTGGAAAGCAGACTGGTTCTGGTGAAATCAGTCTTACAGGCCATGCCGACGTATCTATTCTCCACGTTAATGACCCAAAAATCCATCTGGAGGGAAATCAGGAACCTACAATGAAAATTTCTATGGAGTGGTACCAAAGAACACCGAAAATGGGCCCTGGTAAACTGGGAAACAGGTTGCACTTCCAAGCACCAATGAGGAGTAGGGCTTAGAGACACTGCAAATTCAAGTGTGGAAAGCGAGGCCAAGTTGTGGTGGATATGGGTTTCTCATACCCATGAACCTTGGAAAAATATATGCCACTTTAAATACGTAGAGGGATGGGATAGAAGAGAAATCATAAGGTTCTCAGAAGATATCCCCGGTTCCCACATATGGCAAACAACTTAGGAGGGGAGGAGATTGGTCCATGATCACAGTTTTTGGGAAGTTAGGAATGGACAAACTACTAGGGTTTGGGAAGACTCATGGCAACAATTTCCACCGCTAGGTCGAAGCATGAAATTCCAACGTATCTAGGAGGAGTGTATCACTCAAGGAATTATCAAGGTTAAGGATATATGGAGAAATCAGGTTGATGATCAACACTTCTGAACTTGGGAAAAGAGGAATTGGTGGGAACACATTGGTCCGGGGGAGGAGGTGGATAAACTGGAAGAATCCTTCGATAATAGGCGTATAATAATAAATGCAGGAGATGAAAAGGTGAGATGGGGGTATATCCAAAAAGTCTCCTTTACAATGAAGGAATCCTATGACATCATGACTGAGGCTGACATCCAACCTATAGAACAAAAATGGGGGAACTATGGAAAAAGAAGTTATGGCCCAAGATCACCATATTCAGTTGGATTGTAATAAAGAATCAAATATTAATAGGTGAAAACCTCAAAAAAAAGGAATGGTAGGTCCTTACCGGTGTTTCCTCTATGAGCTTGAAGACGAGACCACCATTCACCTCCTGGATTCCTGTAAATTCATGTCCTCCATTTGAGATCATGGGGCGGATTTTTTTCGAATATCTGATAGGGTTAGGAAAAACCTGGTTAGGATGATAACATAATGGTATCAGAACCCCTTTCAAAACTCCATTCTTAACCACTCATGGGAAATTTTCCCCCATTTCGTAATCTAGAAATTCTGGAGGGAGAGGAACTCAAAAACCTTCTAGGTCAAGTCCCAAACTATGAGTAGAATATGGGATAACATTATGGGTAGAATGAAAGAGACAATTAAATCAGAAGTCTTGGAATATAATATGGATTGGGAATTTGTGAAGAGGGAAGCTTTCATTTTGAATGCATGGGGACTATTAGAACCTGTGCACTATTAGAACCTGTGCAGTTGGATGTTAGCAGACAAAGCTCCGCTAAGACTTCAAGAAGTGCAGAGAGATGGAAACCTCCTCCCGAGGGCTTCTTCAAGCTCAACTTCGATGGAGCGTTGAAAGGTAATCTGGTACTAGCAAGTTATGGCTGTATCATACGGGACTCCAGAGGATGAATGGTCGATTTCAGGTTTGGCTTCCTTGGTTGGGAAACCAACAACACAGCCGAGGTAGAAGGCCTTCTTTAGGGACTTGAAATGGTAATGGAAAACATTTGGACCCCTATAATCATTGAAAATGACTCCCAAATGATTATTCAAATGGACATGAAGCTTCAAAATGGGTCCCAGAGTGCTAAGGTGGCGCATTCCTGGAGACTGGAGGGATGCCTGGAGAAGCTCAAAGTAATCCTAGCCTCTAGGTTGGAATCTCTCTTCATCCACGTCAGATAACAGGGTAATAAGGTGGTTGATAAGTTGGAAACTCTTAGGACAGAGACCCCTATAAACATTGAATAGGACTCCCGAATGATTATTCAAATGGCCACAAAGCTTCAAAACGGGTCCCATAGCGTTAAGGTGGAACATTCATGGAGAATAGAGGGATGCCTGGAGAAGCTCAAATAAATCCTAGCCTCAGGGTTGGCATCCTAGTTCATCCACCTTAGACAACATTTTAATATGGTGGTTGATAAGTTGGAAAATATCGGGACGGAGACCTGCCAGGTTGTCAAAGCAAAGGAGTGGGATATGATAGTTGATAAGATGGGGAGAGACAGTTGTATGAATCTTATGTTCCAGGACATGCAATGTAATAATCCCACAAGCATGGTAGGACATCAGGCAGGACCAAACATACATTGAGCATGTGGCTAGACGAGTGTATGAGAGGTTGATCCATGTGAATGGCATGTGTGATTTAATGTTATTTCGTGCTAATAGTAGGAACCTCTTGATTCAATGGTCTAGCATACGTGCATCCATGAAAGGTGGATAAAGGAAATATAAATGCTTGTGTGGTTTTCTCTTAACCCATACTACAGACTGATTGTGGGGTATCATGACCAATACTATGGTTATGATGGTCTCGAGAGGGAAATTACTATTTAGCAGGATGGAAGGTGATGGGAAAAATCACATAAGAATTTTTTGTCTAGTTGCTTATGCAACTTACGTCAACGAGAGGTTGAGACTGCACTACTTGGAAGAGACTCAGCATCGAAGGGAAGGCAATCTCATGGAAGGTCGAAAAGGAAGAGGGAAACACCCTCTAAACCAGGAGGAGGGCACTGGGAAATCCTCCAGAGCCCAGCAAAAGTCTATGTGGGAAGCTAGGATGTTCAAGCTCGAGCTTCCATGGGAAATTCAACAAAAATGAAATAGAAAAAATAGTCGTGGGAGCATCTTGAAATTGAGAGGCCCCATGTGGAATGTCAGAAGGCAGAAGAGTGGATCCTAGATCCTGTCCACACTATAGGAAGTCTAAGTATTTACGAGAAGACCGTATCTCTATTATGGGTGATGAAAAACCTCATCGAGCGATCGGTCTAGGACAATCAGGGGGACGGTTCAGTCGAAGTGCATCAGGATCAGTGGTGTGATTCCATAACTATGGATATCGAGCAAGTGAACTCTAAAGTTGATTTCCTCATAACAAGTCTAGGCTTCCAAGTCCCCCAGCGCCTCTTCATGTGGAAGCCCAGAAGCTGGTGGAGGATAGCTCAAGTTAGGGATGCATCTTAGACCTCTCGTATATTCTACTCTAAGAAGTTTATGTTGGAATCGTTTCTTCTTTTTCTGTGGGTGTCTCATGCTCTTAATGCCTTAAGCCTAATTACTCATAGCATGGTTATTTCTCTAATGTTAATAGTTTGTTGGATTTTGGATTTACCATTAGGCTGGAACCTTTTTGTCAACTCTGTTAAAAAGAATCTCAAATCCTTGGTGTTATGGTCCCAATTCTCTTTCTTTAGTATCTGGTTCTGGGTGAAATGGATGGTAAGAACTATTGTGGAAAGTAGGCTAGGTGGGTATGATTTTGTATGGTGCAGATGGGCTTATCTTAATCTAAAATCCATTCATGGATTTTACTTGAATTGCACTTAATAATATATTAATTTTCAAATTAATTATTAGATACAACTATTAGCTTAACTTCAACTCTAAAAAATGAGAACTCTAGCTACAAAACTCATATTTTTTGAAAAAAACTGAAAAACATCTCCAATTCAAACTTTTTTTGGGCTCAAAGTTGTGGTACTGGTAGCACCACTCTTTTTTGGGCTCTAGACATGGAGGAAAGGAGTCCTTATTGTTATTTACAATAAAATTATAATCAAGCCCCAAATAGAAAATTTATGCTACCTATTATCACTCCAAGAAACTCCTCTAGGTTGTAGCTCGAAGGGTGCCTGGTAACTTACAATGTTTTTGGGGTTTTTTAAAATGGATTGAGTAAGGTGACCTATATGACCTTCCACTCTCAAGACATGCATGAAACTTAATCAAATACAAGGATTTTAGTTACCACTGTTCAGAGGTTGACAATATGGTGCAGGGATGGAGAACTCATCATGTTGGCAAATTCATACATAAAACAGATACGTATAAATGGCTAAATCATGATAAGGAAAGCACTTATAATTCAAATCACATCAACATGCCAATAGGGTGACAGCTATCAGACATTAATTAACTTGAATATAACCTGAATAACACATTCAAGCATAAGCACAGAAAAGATAGAAATGGAAGCTGAACAAATGATAACAAAAGAGCTTATATTAGGTCATGAGAAAAATGAGAAGCTTGACAATAGAAATGGTCTACAAGTCCCCGAAGTCGAACCCTTTTCATAAAATAAGTATTAGACTTTATAGCCTTTACAAAATATATAGATCCTGAAATTTTTGATCTGTTTTTACAAAAACAAAAAAAACAAAAAAAAAAAACCAGTTTTTGCAAATTAGGTTAAAAACCCTAATTAACTACTTGTCTAACTAACTAAAGAATTAGTTCACTGTATGAACCTTCAGATATTTGAGATAACCGCTGGCAATTACTGCTACTGGCCCTCTGCTGGTTAAGTCATTGTCTTCTCTTGATAGCTAGGTCTTGGTGGCCTTTTCTGTTGTTATGTCATAGTAAAAATGAAACAAACCTTTTCTTGATGCTTTCCTCCGTGCCCTTCATCTTGATACTATGTCCCTGAGCCATCTATATTCTCCCTAAACCGGTCTTATATGCTAAAATCTGATTTTAAGCCTCTGTCTTCTTTTGGTGGTTAAGAGGCCATACTATTGAAAACATTAGCTACCGAAAGCGACGCTTTCGGTGGCTAATCAACCACCCCAGCATCTGCCTAAGCCACTGAAAGGTGCCCTATTTTCAAAATTTATTAGGGTTTTTCCAAAAATGTTCTTTTATGGCTGTCTGCTCAGCTTTCTTCTTCAACAGGTTCTGTGCTAGGAGGGTTGACAGCATCCTGGTTGGTTTCTGGAGGCTAAATGATAATTGCAGCCTCAGCTAGGGTTTCCAAGGTGGGGTGGCTGCTAGGGTTTTCCTTGGCCTCCTTCAGTTGCAGTCTTTGGAGCCTAATAATCCTGTATAATCTAGTATTATCCTTTAGGTACCTTGTATTCAGGATCTTTAAGAAAATATATATTTCTCTCTGCTCCAGGTAAGACTTATGTAGGAGCTTGTTCCTGCTGGTTAATGTAGCATTATTTTTCTTTATTTCCCTTTCCAAAATCTCCATCTCATAAATTTGCCTTAGTAATTGATTTATCTTTTGATTTTTGGGCTTGCTGGAGGAAGCCTTCTCTGCTGGTTCCTCTTGCTCCTTTGGTGTGGGGGATGGTATTTCTTCAGCCACTAGTACAATTTGCAGAGCTAGGTCTGCACCTTCCTCTTGTTCCTCTTCAGAATCTGAGTAAGGTAGATTTAAAATATTCTCATTGTGTGCTTCAACCTCCTGGGCTTTTACCTATGAAGTGGTTCATTAACTTGAAATGGTAGATCATTGCTCTGTTATATCTTCCTTCACATGTTCGGTAAACCACAATGGCCTTTAGCAGTTGTTTCCACCTCTCTTCCAACCAAGATGATGGCACACTCTTCTTCCAAACCATTCCTCTATGCTCAGGCTTTAGGTAAGACTTGAACTCTACATATTTTGGTATGGTGGTCTTGAACCATTTTTCTTCTGTGTAAGGGGATTCAGTTACTTCAGTGATTAGGGTTTCATCTATGTGAAATTCCTCATTTCCTATAACTGCTTTTGAACCATCAAGTGAGAGGGAAAATGCCTTAGCCGCCTGCTGATGGGAACCTTGTATCTTCTCACGGAACCTGTAGCATCCAACCTCTTGGAAGAGTTTACAGACCTCTGGATGTGCTTCTAAATAGCTGATATCTCCCAGCTCGTGCCTAAGAATAGGTCCTCCCTTTTTCATCTTGATGAGTGGCTCTCCTGTGAACCTACAAAATAATTCTAAGTTCTGTATACAGTGTGTTAGCAGGCTACTTCCTTAGAGATGGTTTTCTTGGTGGAGAGAAATGATAAGCTCGAAAGTGAAATGTGTTGGACCTTTTGGCACTTATTATGGGGGTTTTCGCTATCATGATGGATGCTGAGGTCATAAGGTGATGGAAGTGATTGATTTTCTCGATTTCCTTTGCCAAACAATCATATTACATATCAGGCTGGGTACTCAGTGAGCTTTCTGTTGTTCTTTTGGATAGGTGGAAGAAAATTGAGGGTTTCCAATCCTATCAGTCCTTTGCTAGTTTTATAACGACCTCTTTAACTTATTCCCACATGCAGTTATGCAGGATCAAGTCATTTCAGTGGCTTTTCATGCCCTACATTAATTGTTCATCTTGCTGACACGGTGTGATTTGACTGTTTTCTAACCATTTTCCTCTTTTGTCTTTTTGGTGGTTAATAATCTTCCTGAATTTGTCTGCAAACCGCTGAAAATATAGCTTTCGGTGGCGAATGAAATGATATATTTTTTTCCTAAGCCACCAAAACATGTTATCCTAGCTTCGTGGTGAAATCCTGCTTTCGACAGATAGTGGCCTCACCGAAAAACTCTTTTAACTGCCAAAAACCTGTCCTTCCGATGGCTAATGAGCTGTTCTGAGTCTCGCGTAAGCCACCGAAACTATTTTCCCCTGACGCTTATCTTCCTACTTTCGGCGGTTAAAATCTATGTTGAATTGTTCGATAAGCTGCCGAAAGCATCCCCTTTCGGTGGCTAATGAGTTGTTCCGAGTCTCACCTAAGCCACCGAAAGTACCTTTACCGATGTCGCTTGCTGCCTGCATTCGACGATTAAAATACTTCTTGGTCTTCTCCCTAAACTGCCGAAAGAAACACTTTTCGGTGGCTAATGAGCTATTAAAAGTCTCACCTAAGCCACCAAAAGTGTTTATTTAATTCTACTTGCTCGGGCCGCTTTTGGTGGTTTACCTTTATCTTGTGTTCAACCGTTTAGCTGTCGAAACATAGCTTTTCAGTGGCTAATGAGCTATTAAAAGCCTCGCCTAAGCCACCGAAATCTATAACTTCCAAAATTTTCAACCACATAAAAAACAGAGACCATCAATTTGTTAGGCATCTTTAGATCTTTCATTACATAAGTCAAATTCTTCATACTCTCAAAATAAATTTATTTTGGAAGATAACACTACCTTTAGCACACTATTTCGAAAAATCTTATAATTATATCATTTTATCATAATTTAGAATTTTATTTATTTAAACCTCTTAATAACACTATATAAAACTTACACTATATTAAATAAAAATTATTCAATCCACTCTTTTCATATAAAATAAAATAAAAATTACTATAATAACAAAATATTAAAAAATATTAAAAAAACAAATAAAAAAATAATTAATATAATAACAAAATATTAAAAAAATTATTATACCAAAATATTAAAAAAAACAAATAATATAAAATTTAATATAAAATAAAATATTAAAAAAAATTATTATTATAAGAAAATGTTAAGAACAATAAAATAAATTAATAAAAAAATTAATATAATAATAAAATATTAAAAAAAACCAAAATTTAATATCATATCACATATTGAATATTGATAAGGACTTTCTTAGGTTTTATGGGAATGAAGGTAGAGTGGTGGTTATGGGTGGCGCCATTCCCCAATCATGCCTTTCACATAAAACTTACCATTATTTAAACTTACCATTATTTAATATAAGTTATATTATGTATTATGTTTTTCTTTCTTTTAAATATTTTGCTATTGTATTAATTTTTTTTAAATTAAACATTAAAATATTTTCATAAAATTTTTAGAAAGTATAAGTTATATTATGTATTATGTTTTTCTTTCTTTTAAATATTTTGCTATTGTATTAATTTTTTTTAAATTAAACATTAAAATATTTTCATAAAATTTTTAGAAAGTTTATTATATATTTCTAGTATATTTTGAAATTTAATTTTATATTCTGTTTTATATTTGATTTTTTTAATGCTATAAAAATAATTTTTTTATATATATTTTATATTTGATATTTTTTAATGTTTTTATTGTGTTGCTAAAATATTTTGATATGGTTTTTAGAGCTTATTGTAAATTTTTATTTTTTTTGAAAGTATATTGTTATTAAATGGAGTTTTTGATATTCTTGGTTAATTTCATGTTGTTACTTTGAAATGTCTACAAAATGTACTTTTTTTTTAATTTTGAAAAATTCATTTGTAAATAAAAAATATAGAGTTTCTATGATCAAGAAGTTTCAAAATAGTAAAAAAAATGGCCCAAAATGAAAACTAGTGTTACCAATATACACACTTTTTGAAAAGATATTAAAAACAATTAGTAAACAATGTTTGTTTCTCATCAAGTTGTATAACTTGTTATAATATAAAACACATTAAAACTATTAAATAACAAAAAAAAACACTATAATTAAAAAAAATTACACTATATTTAAAAGTCTAACAAAACATTAAAAAATACAAACAATAAACAAATAAAACACTAAAACAATATAAAATAAAATAAAAAAATGATAAAAATAAGTAAATGTTAATATTATAACAAAGTATTATAAAACAATATTAAGAACCCAACCAATTAAATGTTAACAAAATAAAATAAAAAACAATATGGCAAAATGAATTATAATAAAATATTGTTAAAAAGGAAAAAAAAATACAAATTTTCACTCTCTAAATGGTAAGTTTAATGGATTAAGGAGAAAGGTTTTAAAGTGGGGTCATTTAGAACCCCTTAACACTTCATAAAACTTAAAAATTTTCTTATTATTTTGTTTTTTGGTACATTGTTTTGAAATTTTATTATATATTACATGTTTTGTATTATATTGTTTTGAAAATATAATTTTATGTTATATGTAATATATTTGTTTCATTTATGTTTTAAATTTAATTTTATAATATAGATTTTGGATTTGTTTTTTTTATGGTTTTAAATGTTTTAATATAGGTTTTATACTTTATTGTAATTTTTTTTATTTTATATTTTTAAGTATATTTTTTATTAAAGGATATTTTTAATATTTTTTATTACTTTATGTTTGTGAGGAAAATATCAATCTTCACAAATTTTTGATAAGATATTTTGGTAATGTTTTCACTTAAGATTTTTTTTAGAATAAATATTATGTTTTTACTATGTTTTTTACCAATATGTGGTATATTTTTTGTTTAATTTATGTGAATCAATACTTTATGGAAAATAGTTTTAATTAGTATCATTTTTATACATATAATAGCTGAAAATAAGTTAAAAATGATTTGAAATATCTTTATTTTCTCAAAATTTTAATAATTCTGCCCCAAAAGATGACTTATTTAAGTGAAAAGTTGAAGAAAAAACTTCGAAAATGTATATATTTTTCATTCTAAGTAGCTTCTAGATGTTTAAAAAAATTGAAATATGTATTTTTTTTCTATTACAAGTAGCTACTAAATGTATATATTTTATGTAAAATTTGAAAAAAAAAACATTTATAAATAAAACATATAGTTTTTTTTATGACGAATAAAATTCAAAATCCCAAAAAAATGGCTCAAAATCTGGTGTTACTAGTATACATACTTTTTGAAATGAAGGTAAAAATAGCTTCAAGTTCTAGTCAAGTTGTATAAGTTCTTTACGGTTCTAATGGATAACTATTATATTAACTAATAGATAACTATTAGGTTTACTCCAATAGTAATACAACTATTAAATTAAATTTAGATGAACGTGGTATTTAAAACGTGTTAATATAAAACTATTAGATGAACGTGTAGTTGTACTCTATTGAATCCATCTCTTAGCCTGAAAAGATTTATTGCAGTGAAACCATGTACCTCCCCTTAAGATTTCCATTTGGAAGTGTAGCATCTAGACAACAATAGGTTACGTAATGTGCTCCAAGGGTGATAGGCTCAATGCAATCTAAAAATATGTATTAGTAATTTATTATAAATCTTAATGTATCAAATATATGCCTCTTGATGTATTTCGAACATATTAATCTTATTATTATGGTTGTTTCTAGCATCACTACCTATTGTAAGTTGAAAAATCAGGGTTTCTCTATCAAAACCTAGGTCCACCAGAAGCAGTCTTCTGGAAAATCTTCCAAGCAAGCATCAAGTTGAAGCAATCTCATTGGTAAGTTCTATTTTCTCTATTTCAATTTGAGGTTCTCATTTTTATTACAATGACAAACAATACCAATCTTGATGAAAATATTGAAGGAGGCAAGAACTTCCGAGGATGGAAGTAGAGAGTGCTTCTCATACTTGAAGAAGCATGACTTGGAGAACTATGTCAAAGAAGAAGTTGCAGACCCAGAGGGAGATGAAGACAAAGAAAAGCACAAGAAGGACCTAGTGAAAATCTAAGAGGATTATTTATGTCTCCATTGGATCTCACATGTATCATCCTCGAATACTCCCAAAGAGATGTTCGATGCAACGACCAGCTTGTATGCAAGAAATAACATCAACAAGAAGATGACCATGAGAACTCAACTCAAGGATGTGAAGATGCAAATGTGAGAAAGAGAACTCTAGCATGTTGTAGAGAGCAGGCCAATGTTGCTCTTGATTCAACCAAGGATGGATTAATTGCAACTGAGAAGAAAACAAAGGAATATTCCTCAAGTGATGAGGAATATGTACTTTCATTCAAAAGAATTCTAGCGATGAAGATGAAGATGATACTCTGATCCACTTCAACATTGGATAAGAAGGGATGCACTTGTAGGACACATAGATTCAACCTCAATACATAGTTCTATGTGATATGTAATGTAAGAAGAATTTCTTAGTATTTTTTATCATGAGCAAGATGGGCATAGGTCCTAAGAATCAAACTATGAAGTAGAAGCACATTTTGAGAGACTGCAGTAATCCATGCCAGGAGACATAGATCAAGAGGGATTATACCAAACAAACAAAGATAAGTATTTAAATTGTCGTTTCATATATATCTAGTTTCTTAAATGATATTGTTCAATTGTGTACATAGATATATTGTTCAATTGTGTACATAGATATCTTCCTAGATTTAGGAAGTGTATTATGCATGTTGGAGTGTTTTCATCTATGAACAATACAGTGCTAACTTGCATGCGATGGGTAAGTATTCTATGGTGTTGTAAAACATTCCATTTCTACTTATCTGGAATGAAACCTCTTTGGTAACATATTGGGAGTAGTGCACACTCTTAATAATGTTATGGTAGAGACCCAAGGTTGGCAGGTGCGGGTGGGATTATTTTCTATCCCAGAGGAAATACAGTGGCTTCCGTTGCTTGTGGTCTTGGACATAAAACCAACAACGAGGCAGAATGGTTTGCGCTTTTTTTGGAATGAACCTAGCATAGCAACTAAAAATTTTCGAACTCATGATTTTAGGTGATTCAAAGCATGTAATTCATCAAATGATTAAGGGTTCTAACAAAAATTGCATCAAAATAAAAATAATACAGGATCGTATTTGTTAGGTCACAGCTCAAATTCAAGCCTCTTACTTCCATATTCTTCAAGGGAACAACTCAGAGGTGGATAGGATGGCAAACATAGGGGCAAAACTCGAAATTCGAATTAGCAAGGTGAAGGGCATTACTAATTGTTGTTATGTTCCTTAAGCCCTTATTAAACAATTGGAAGCTATGGGGGGCCTTCCTTAGCGTGATTTCCACTCACTCTAACACCAAGAATTACGTGGGAGAACCGTTTCACTACACCTGGAGCATGTCGAATGCTTTAATTTCCTAAACCAGTAGGCAGAGCACTTGGAAGCTGGCTCACGATCACCAACGTAGAGGCCATGTGATGGCTTTAAGGTTTAGGACACGATGAGACATATGGATAGGAGATATCACATGATCCATCTCAATGAACTCCCTTTTTTCTCATCCCAAATTCAAAGCAAGTCACTCTTTCACTCTCTCTATAGCTGGTAACAACATTGTCATTTCTGAGATAGTTCATTACAATAATGCTTTTGGTCCCAAAGAAGAAAGATAATTTGTTGATTCTAATGCTAGCGAATCTTGTAATTTCAGCAATGACAATGGTAGCGTCCCAATGGAAAGGTTTCCCTACACTCCACCCTTGAATTCTTGGAATATTATTGCGAATTTGTCCAAGGTAGAATTGGGTATCATTTCTCCCTCATTGGGTTTTTGTTTCAGTGCAGAAATTGGTTCATAGTCTATTCCATTGGAAGGACATAGTACTATCAGGATTTCCCCGTGTGTACACAAAAGAAGGTTTTGTTGATCCAACGTTGCCTCTTCGTAGTCACGAAGTGATAGATAACAAAGTTGCACTCAAGGAGATTCAGAATTCACTCATAGATAGTAAGTAACATATCAGGTGGCTATATGAAAAATTCAACAGAAGCATCATTGAAGGAAGCCGAATAGTGGATTGGATGGCCAGGCAGATAGAAAATCAGGACACTCAAATCAAAGATAACCACTGTGATTGATATGAAATAATGGGCGCAATGGGCTATATGAAGGATGACCTACAAAAGCTAGTGAACATGAACCAAAGTAGCCATATGCATGATTACCCTTCCAGAGAGCATGCAATGGAGGAAGCATCAGTGGCTCAACCTGTCATAGATCCAAAAGGAAAGAAGCAGGTGTAACTCTACTACAATGGGTTTTCTATGATTTCTTTCTTTCTTGTTTTAGGTGTTTATGTTCGTATCTACTCTAGTAAAGGCTTTAGAATTTTCAGCATCTACAGTAGCAGACTTAGAAATTTAGCAATTTGCTCAAATGTTTTTGTAATTTTGGGTCTTATAAGCCTCTTGGATGGCCCTAGACTTCTCCATTTTTGTATTCTTGTCTAGCTTCAGCCTTTTTTATCTATACAATATATTCACGGCTTCTGTTAAAAAACAAGAATGTTATGGTAGAGATGGAAGGAATCTATAAATTTATCGTATGTGTATGGATATGGAAAAATGCTGCACATGCTAAGATAGTCGCATGACTTTGTGACATATAGATAAACATTTTTTTTTTATTAAAATATGTTTTCGAAATTGGGAAATGTCTCTTATCATGCAACTGAAGTTGACTTGTAGGAAATATCATGTACAATCACCTACAATAAAATAAGGATGAGACTTGTTCTGAAGAACAAGTGATGATGCTTCAACTAGAATATTCACTCCAAGAAAAATTAATAAGAACTTGTATCTCCTAGGGAAAAAGACACCATGATGGAATAAAGAGCTTCAGAAGAATCATGGCATGACCAAACCATAGAAAGCAGTAGATCCACCTCGAGAGATGAAGACCATATTAGACACGGGATGTCATCCAAGATGAAGACAAGTATGACAGGACTTCCAAAGAAAGTAAGATGCATCAGACACACTCAAGTCATGTGGAATTGTTGTATGACATCATTGATGCAGATCCTTCTAACTATGAAGAAGCAACCAAGAAGAAATGGAAGGAGAATATTATCAAAGAGAACAAGTTGATCATGATGTCCATGATGCAGTTTTGAGACCTGAAGGAGAGTATGTAGTGTCTTCCATGTCGATCTACAATATCAAGCATGCATTGGATGGAAGGATCAATAAATACAAAGTAAGGTTCATGTTTTCTCTCAAGCATGGATAATTTTAGGGGTTATATATAACCCATGGGTTATATTAAGGGGGTCACAAAAATTTAGTGGGTTATTTTATTATATGGAAAGGTTTTTTTGAGCTAAAATATATTTTCCCATATTTAATAGAAAAAATAAATCCAAATTAATAGCCTCACATATATTAATGAGGAAAATGAAAAAAAAAATTGCCTTAGCAAAATCTCCCTCGAATCTATCTTTCACCACCAATTTCTAGAGAAATTCTAGTGAAATCATTCCTCCTACCCCATTTTTCAATAATGAAGGCTCCCAAGGTTTATTTTCCCCCCATTTCCCTTGTAATTTAGGAATTGTGGGAATATAATAATCCCACTTCATAACTTAGGTTAAAATATTTAATTAATTTTGATTAATTTCCTACCCACTAGCCTAGATAGTTGGCATCCACTTGCACCACATAGTCAACACTTTCCATATATACCCCAGGAACACTTTAATCATGATTATGGGTTGATCATGTATACTTTATTGACTGCCATAATTAGTAACTGCACTTTCCTATAGATTCTGCGTTATTTTTCTTTTATCTAGCTTTTTTGTGGATAAGTTAAAGCTAGTCAACTAGGAAACTTCCATCTTTTGTTTCCAACCCATCCTCCATGATTTTCTCTCCATTTTCTAGGATTAGCATTTTTTCCCATCACTCTTGACAACTCACTCATGATTTTTCTAATTCGTTAGGTCCTTAACTGATTTGGGAAGTGCTTTATCCACCTATGGGGGTTTATCATATTTAGTAAGTCTATCTTTTTGAGCTTGATGAATTGTCTCCAATACAAATTGATTTTACCTATGAGGGATGTACTATTTATGTACACTATTATTCATCATTATTCAATGGAAGGATACACTCCAATATTCATATCTTCATTCAAGTGATCCAGTCTCTTTTCTTCTCTCTATTTTTCATGTGTATGCTTGTGAGAATTATCTTAGTAGCAAGATCTATTTCTAGTGCTTCTTCTTAGTATATTTACTCATAAAATTGGAGTTTCTATTTATACATGATATCATATCTCTCCTACATGGTATCATAGTGCAAGGTTTCTCAAGTTCTATAGAGTTGAGGAGCGCATCCAGTCTCATATTTCTCTTTGAAGAAGAGCTTGATCTAAGTTTACAATATTTTCTCCTATTTTTGTTTTTTCAGGTTGCAAAGAGTTTCTTCTTGAGCGCATCAACTCAGCAATATGGATTCTTATTCATCTATGATCCTAACTCTCTTCAACTATCACGAATGGAAAGATGAAATTGGCATTCTATTTCGCACTAATGGACTATACAAAGTTACTATGGATTTATAGAATGAGCCCAATGTTGTGATTGAGAAAGCTAAGTGGCATAATAGGTTGGATGAATCCTATGGATTGCTTTTCCTCTCTATTTATCCCGATATACTCTTTTGTATATATGGTTTGACCACTCCAAACAAAGTATGGACAAAACTTGAGTATCTCTTTGGAGTTCAAGATGAGTTAAGAGCGCATCAGTTGGATATTGAGTTATTCTCAATGAGTCCAAGCAATTTCGATTCTGTTGAGAGTTTCTTCACCAAATTCAAGTCACTTGTTCTAATGCTCAAACTTTGTGGGATTGAGAAGAAATATGATCAATTAATCCTTTCCATTCTTCTAAGTTGGGTCCTAAATACTCAGTTTTTGTGCCTACTTTTCATGCTATTAGGCTTGTTTCTAATTGGAAAATGACTTTTTTGTGTACTTTCTTTGATTCAATAACAAAGGAGAAAGATAAATTGATCCAGATGGGTGCTCTTAAATATTCCAAAAGCAAGGATCATGCACTCATGGTTCAAGGAAGTAAGAATACCAAATCCAAAGAAAAGAAAATTGTGAAAGAGAAGAAGTCAAAGTAAGAAATTGAATATGAAAGTTTGAAGCCTACTGATGAAGATTCAGTGAAGAAGGTTAAGAAGAAAGGGAGAACATACAAGTGCTCTTATTGCAGAAAGGGATTTCATCCAAAGAATAAATGTTTCAAGAAAAATATGGAAATCACGTCTCAGCTTCTTGAGAAGCACAATATTAAAGTTCCAGATGAGCTAGAGAAGCATGTTGATTTCTTAGAACACTGTCATAGTGCACAGTTCCAAGGTGATATAAATTATTCTTTGAGTGCCAGAGTTAAATCATTTCCTCATGTCTATGATATAGATTCATTTTCTAATATATCATAATAAAAAAAATCGGATCCTTTCCTTGATAATCCACCTATCAGTCTCCTAGATTCATCTCTCAATAATTGTGATTTTTCACTAAATATTGACTTGTCTTTAAGAAACTCTTCCTCACTCCATAATTTTTATTTATAAGCATGTCACGTACCCTCCCCTCTAAAAGGACGCGATCACGAGCTGTTGCTATCATTTAACTGGGGAATCTATCCCCATGAACATGAATAATAAAAATTCATTGAACTAACATACATACATACACATGATGCATAAGGAAATATACAAGGGAATAAAATCATCCATTCAAGGATTCAACATGTTCATAATAATTCATTAAAACAAATATAGTTGTAGAGATTAAATACACAAGAAATACTTATCTTGAAAATGAGTTGTCACACAACTATCTAAGTTGCTACAACGTTCCACCCAACCATATGCTAATGTGCTCATCAATCTCTCAGCAATACTACCACCCCCTAGCTGGGCATGATTCCCATAAGGAATAAGGGAACAACAATAGGCTCACACATAGCCAAACAAGTATCAAAATCCAGCCAAGCCAAAACTACATTTGGGTTTATCAGGTTGCTAAGGATGTGGAAAGGTTGAATTGCTAAGCTAGTGAGATCAACCATAGAGCCATGGACACCTACACAAGATCTAGCTTGGCTTTCCCAACACCTACACAACGAATACAAGGAAGCATACCCTTCTCTTATACATAGTGCCTTGGGCTATGCCTTCCCTTTTAGTGCTCTTTAGGGTGTGAAAAGAAAGATAACCAGTCCATCTTGATCTTTCTGTGAGGTTCCTTCCTTTACTAGGTTTATCAAGCTAATTCTCACCCAATTCCACTTCAAATCAGTTCATACCAAAACAAAGGATGCACACACAACAACATACAAGTTCTGGGTTTGAGGAAAAATGTCATGGGAGCCAAAAACAAAAATGGAAGATGGGGAAAAACACCCTGGGTGAGCAATTCATTTCAGAAAATGTTTAATGGCTTCAGGTGGGAAAAAACGACCACTTCAAATCCCCAATTTGTGGATCTATTCTCCCATCGAGTGTGCAACACCAAAACAAATTTCCCTGGTTGTGTAAATGAGGAAACAACATAAAATCGTGAAGGGAAAATCCCCATCCACTGAGAATTACAAAAACTATTTCCCAGCCATGGGGAAAATGAAGAAAACTATTGAAAACGTGAAGGAAACACGTAGGAGCTCCCAAAATGCGTGAGGAAGAGGAGGATGTGAATGCATAATGGAATGGGCATGCTTTGTGGGTTTTTACTTTCCCAAGAAGTCAAAACACGTTTTTCAAAAACTGATGGCTTCTCAAATTCGAATTTGACTGCCATACTCTTCCCATCCCCATGCATTAACTAACTCAAGAAATTTCTGGAAGAAATAAATGATTGGGCACAAAAGAAAAAATGGGCAGCTGACAGTTTATGGGTTTTCCCTTTGACATTTGGCTTTACCCTATTGGCTCAAGGGTTTGAATATTTTCCCTCCCTATTCCCTGTGAAATCACGCCCCCATCTCTTTAATGTTGCATTGGCATAACTAGTTGTGGGTATTTTTATTAATTGCATATTTAGATGATGTCCAAAATTATAATGTTCCTAGCTAGCATGAAACACCATTGGCATCAATTTTAATCATCGAAACGTAAAACACTAAATCGATGGTGGGGTCTTTGCCTTTAGCTCCACACCATGATTAAATACAATATTTACATCATATACATTTTTAATGCAATAGGGGTCAAAATTGGGGTATTACAAAGCATGTTTAAAGGATTATATACATGTCATGACATCATTCATACCACCATTCATACCATCCACCATACCTCTGAATACAAGTCCCAAGTTCACTAGTTGATTCCTCATTGATCTCTTATGCAATGCTCATTTTTCTGATATATCATATTATTTTCAGCTTCATATCAGATCCGGGTTGGTGCTACATCATATTGGAAGAATGATATGTAATTCACATCACAATTTTGCAGTTATACAAGGAACTAGGTGTGTAGCAAATTGTCTTAATTTTTGTACTCTTTGGGAAGAAGTATGCACAGATCTATTTTCCATTTCAGATTTTGTTTTCATATGAGATTTTGATAGCAGCAAGAATCATTTAGATAATTCTCCTACTTCATCAGATGATGAGATACCAGCAGTCTCTCCACTTTCTTCTTGCAGATTCTACACTCTAGCACATGATCATGGAGTCTACAAGCCTTTTTATCAAGTCTTTCACCAAAAGAAGTTCATTCATCTCATTCAAGTGAAAATAAATACATACTTAAGACATGTTATTTCAAATTTTGTGCCTTTTCCTTTTTTGAGGGAGGATTTTCCCCATGTGGTTTTGCCTCTTTCCTCACTTTTATGGACATGAATAATTGTTAAAGGGTGTCCATATCATTTTTGATAGGCCCTATATACACCAATATATCATCATAAATTCATACTTAAATGGAGTGTGGGAATATAATAAACCCACTTCATAACTTAGGATAAAATATTTAATCATTTTCATTAATTTCCTACCCACTAGCCTAGATAGTTGGCATCCACTTGCACCACATAATCAACACTTGCCATATACACCCTAGAAAATAATTAATCCCAATTCTGGGTCGATCCTATCTACTTTATTGACTGCCAAAATTAGTAATTGCACTTTCCTGCAAATTCTGACTTATTATGTTTTTATCCAACTTTTATGTGGATAAGGTAAAGTTAGTCAACTAGGAAACTGCTATCTTTTGTTGCCAACCCATCCTCGACAATTTTCTCTCCATTTTCCAGGATTAGCATGTTTTTCCATCACTCTTGACAACTCACTCATGCTTTTGCTAATTTGTGACGTCCTTGACTGATTTGGGAAGTGCTTTAGTCATCTATGGGGGTTCATCATATTTAGTAAGTCTATCTTTCTGAGCTTCATGAGTTGTCTCCAATACAACTCGATTTTACCTATGAGGGAAGTACTATTTATGTAAACTATTATTCATCATTATTCAATGGAAGGATACACTCCAATATTCATCTCTTCAATCATGTGATTTAGTCTCTTTTCTTCTCTCTATTTTCCCTGTGTATGCTTGCAAGAATTATCTTAGTAGCAAGATCGATTTCTAATGCTTATTATTAGAATATTTACTCATAGCATTGGAGCCGCTATTTCTACAAGCATCTGGTTTCATTTTCCTGTATTTTTAGTCAATTTCATGTATACCTTTTTGAACCCTCGATTTATAGTATTGGAGGGAAAATCATGGCTATTTTGTTCTATATAAAGGATACAATGATTCATGGTTCACCCACATCGAATTGCGCTTATAGGGTGAAGGTTCTGGTTGATGAGTTTCCACTTTTTATTCTTAGTTTTCTCGACATTTTAATCTTCTCATAACATCTCCACTACCAAAAGATCAGGCCTTGAAGGGGCATGCTGCATATGCAATTTATCAAAGAATACAAACTCACAACACACTTTTTATCACGATTTTTATGTTTTTTATCCATAGTTACAAATTTATTATATTATAAATTTAACTTTTATCATGCTTGTTATCGTGGATTATTTCTGAGACCTATTGAATTCTAGGGAACTATTAATTCTTAGGGCTCATTCTGTGTTATTGGGGTTTTATCCCATCCTAGGAGTATTGGTTTCGTGAAAGTGTTATAGAGCTCAGAAGATATAATTTATTTTACACCTTGTCATGTTTAAACTATCAAGTGACATTTATATGTTGTTAGTAGATCTACTCTGTCAGATGGTTTTTATCTATTCAAATTGAATTTGACCTAGTTGTTTAAAATGTTCTTTTATTAGGATCTTTCTCTACAATTATTATTGTATCTAAGGTGTTAATGAGAGTGTACATATGCTCATATTTTATGTCTGTTAATATTGATGTTTGGGATGTTTGTAATATAAACGAATGCACATTGATTATAATGGTGGGGCTAAAGTGGAATGGTCATTATTTCGGTTTCCTTCTTGTAGAGTTGTCCAAAGCGTTCTGGTAGATTCTTTTATTTGTATTAAGAAGTCCTTGACCGGTATATTTTTTTATTTGTATTGCTAAGTTTGTCAATTTTATTAGTGACCTAAATTTGTTGGGTTTAGTAATTGTTTTACGATATTTTCTTTTTTTAAGGGTCATTCGGAAGTAAAATGTTTTTTGGTGATTTGTTTTGATGTGTAATTGCTATTATCATCCAGAAATGGGTCGATTTCTGTACGATAAATACATGATTTAGTTGTAACATGTTTTCTATTTCAATCATGATTGTATATAATATATACACAACAAGTTTGACCTTAGATGTAGACATTATGCTATTTGATATCTAGTATTTTGCATTCAATGAGGGTGCTAAAACAATTTTACCACATTTTGCATGCTTTCAAAAATTGCAAGGACATGGATACAAACACCTCCTTAGTCTATCTGAGAAAAATTAGTCTTTAACAAAGTAATTCTAATGATATGCGTGATGATGCATTGATGTGATTTCTATTCTTGTTAGTGTATGTTCTTATTTCTGATAACCATTGCAAGTTTCTATCTAACTCTAAAAATTCCAAATGAAATGACATAATTAATATTTTGATTGTCAACAAAAGAAAGACAAAAGTGGCATTCATATCTATAAACATATAAGCAAGTTGTTTTTTCCCTTAGAGAGTAGCTTAAAAATGAGATATTTGGAAAATAAGCTACTTGGGAATTCATACACAATATTATGGTATTAAGTCTCGATAATACTCCATGTTGTAATAATGGTTCGTGGGTGCAATAATCACTCCAAACTGTAAAGTGTTCAATTCTATCATTTTGTCGTTATGTCAAGATTCAGTTCCCCACATGTCTGTTGAACAATTAAGGGACGAGACAAAACGTGGTATCCCCAATTTCCCTATATCTATTTAGTGTCCTTGCGTTTCACCAAAACCTCCAGTTGTGAGTGACCCAATACTACTTGTGAAATGTATAAATAAATCACTCCTCTCATTCATGCATTTGTTCATTTGAGGGTATAGGAGTCAAGAGAGTTGGGCTTTGGTATATTCTCTTCTATTTCACTAACATAGTAATATGTAGAATCAAAGGCCGAGTATTCCTAGAATTCACCAAGACATTACAAATTTGATGAAAGATTCACCAAGTTTTTACAATATTTTATATTTTAGTGAAATATTTGCCAAGAATTTACAAGATTCTATATTAGAATGAAATATTGACCAAAACATTATATATACATATTATATTATGGATAAAATAGTCTTCAAATTTCCCTATATATTAGGGAGATTCGCCCATTTATTATACATATAAATTTTGGGGGTGTTCTTAAAATTATCCCTAATCTCAAGTGGGAGAAGATCATAGAGAGACATGTTCCATTGACCATACACACTTCTCCAGTGAACTAGAAGTGCATATCAAGCAGAGAACCACATGTGTGCAAAAGGATTTGTATGAACTTAGAAGAAACCCATGGGATATCACATACATTTACACGAGGATCTTGAAGATCACCTAGAATGATGGTGATCTAAACTTTTACTACAAGGTTGAATATGGGAGCCTAAAGAGGATGGAAAGCTCACAGATGGGCGCAAGAGGAAATTTCAAAAAAGTTAGAGATGGAGGATCTTAGTATCTAGTGACCTTGAGAGATGACATGGATGGATAGATAGAATATCAGTAGCAGAGGAGGCTACCTGTCACTCCAAAATAGAATGTCTCGATACATAGAGGTCAAAATGCAGAGGGAAGATGATGCTCCACTTTAGAGGGAGTGACTACATAAGATATCAGAGTTTGAGAATCTTGACATGGTACGGTAGGATGGACAAATTCCTGATGAGATTAGGATTTACCTAGAGTAAAGTAGATTCCAACCTTTACTTCAAGATTGAAGGCGGATGTCTAGTGATGCTCTTACTATATGTTGATGACATGTTTCTGACATGAGAGGATGAACTCATTGTATATGCAAAGAGGAATATTTTCTTTTGAGTTCGAGAAGAGATATGTAGGAATGATGCACTACTTATTAGGCATGGAGGTGTGACAGAGTGCGGATGGGATCTTCCTTGGTAAAGGAAAGTATGCAGTGGAGAATTTGAAGAGATTCAAAATGTTGGACTGTAAGGTGATAGCCACACCTTTGCAATCGAACTTGAATTTATTGTGTAATGCTTCATCAAATATAGTTGATGCCACGATGTATCATAAGATAATTGGATCATTGATGTAACTGACGATTACGAGACCAAACATATGCCTTGCTATGAACACCCTGATCCAGTTCCTAACGGATCTTAGATGTGTTCACTTGATTGTTGCAAAGCATGTATTGAGGTACCTAGAGTGTACAGTTGAGTATGGGCTCAAGTATGATGTGAATCATAATATTAACCTGCATTGTTACATTGATTCAGATTGGGTAGAAAACATCATTAATAGGAAGAGTAATTCAGGATGCTTCTTCATTTTGGGATCTGGTATGATCTCATGGTTTAACAAGAAGCAGTCATGTTTGGAATTGAGTACAACTGAGGCAGAGTATGTTGCAGCTCGTTCGGCTAGTTGTGAGGAAGTATGGTTTCCAAAGCTACTATCTGATTTGTTTGACCTCGAGTTATATGTGGCTTATATCTTTTTTGACAACTAGAGTTATGTGAAGTTGTCAGAGAACCCAGTGTTTCATGACAAGTCAAAGAACATTGAGATCAAGTATCATTATAATCGGCATATGGTGTATAGAGGAGAAGAGAGAGGACGAGTAAGTAAGTGCATGTTCATATATATATACGACAATTGTCCAATCAGTGTTCGCCACTACTATTCCTCTTTTTAAATGTCTTTCTACATTACTCATCCTGTAGGGAATTCTATTTCTCCCATCACTTTGTGAAACTGATAATTATGATACATCTATATAGTTAGGCGGAGTAGGTGTGGGTGTGAGTGCTAGTGTTTTGAAACATGGCTCTGCGGGGTTCATGGTGTGTGTTATAGCATTGAGTAATAATTTCTTAAATATAAAATAAATGTTAACATAATGAAAGATAGAGGTTACAATTTTCCTTTGATGAATGTTATTTCAAATTGACAAAGGCACTTAAAAAGTTTTGAGAAAAAAAATTTGATATACAATGAACATGCCTACTCACATTAGATTAAAATTACTTGTGCAACTTTGTTTGAAGGAGGACTTAGTTTTTATCAAGGCAAACCAATATCTTATGTTATGGTAGGTATCATTCGAACACTCACCAATCGTTCCTGCCTATATGAACAATGAATGCTGATGGTCTTGTCCAAGGATCCGCTAGCTCACCTTGGTTTTTTTTTTTTGTGATGGAGTGTGTAATATACCATCATATATGCAAATTACTCGTTCACATAAGGAAAAAAATACAACAATACGGAAAAAATACGAGAGTAGATTGCCTTTAGATTTAAAAAACTTATTATTCATTGTTTAAAAAACTCTTAAAATACACATAAACCATTCAATATTTACATAAGTGTTAGAATTTGATAGGCAAAGGCCTTTTCTGCCCATCAAATACACTCTATTTTTTATACCCATCACAAAAAATAAAATAAAAACATTAAAACTTCTATATGGAACCATAAGTTATCTAATAATGTATTTATAAATTTAATTATAAAGATATTAAATAATTAAAATGCCAAAATTAAATTATAAAACAATAAACCAATTTCTAATAATATATTCTAAAAAAATTACACTAACTAAAATATAATATTATAACTAGTTAGTAAACTTTATATTACAAAATTAATCTGAAGTAAAATTAATCTAAAATTTCATATTTATAACTAAAGTATAAAACAAAATATATATTATAAATTTTAAAGCTTTACACTTTTTAAATGTAAAACTAATTCTAAATGGACTATCTGCAAAATAAAATAAAAATAAAACAATAAAACTGAAATAATTCTTATTTTGCAAATTTATAGTATCCTTATTATGCCTAATATTTGGCAATTTTCGAATTCCCTCCCAATTTCAGTACAGAAAAGACCAAATTATGCTACTATGCTCTGATCACCCTCTTGTGCTATTTTATCTCCCATCTCTACCATAATTCTATCAAATTGTTGTTCCGTGTATATATGTTTGTGTGGTTTTACATATATCTATATTTGGAATTAGTAGTTGTAAACTTGTAATAGTGTCCTTTTATTATCATAAATATGGCTTTATGCCTCAGAATTTTCAAAGTTCAGAATTGCAGATTTTCCCTGATTTCAATTTAAAGAACGGAGAGAACGTTAGTTTACAAAACACACGATCACCCATTTTATTTTCCATGTCATGTACATGTTTAAAGTGTAAGAGGAATAAAGGATTTGACGCTACTAATTCAATGCACTAATCATATGTATGATCATAGTTTTTCTTATTGTTTGAATGTTGCATTTGGAATCCCAATAGTGGTTTTCTTCCAGTAGTGTTGGAAAATCATTTTGTCATAGCAGTCCCTTGCGTCCTCTTTTGGGATCTCGAGAGTTTCCATGGGTATATGGTTAATGAGATTTCTTAAAAAATTGTGGACATGTCACGTTTCTTTCTCTCTACTCTTTCATCGAGAAGAGGACGTGATGCATTGCTTTGTTCTGTCATGACCGGAGATCTAGCCCCATGAACATAAACAAAAAGAATGCATTGAAATAAAACATACATGTACAGATGCATAATACATGAATATATAATGAAAGAAATCCTCATTGAATACATTCATATGTTCATAATAATTCTTAAACAAATAGAGTTGTAGAAATTAAATATACAGAGAATACTTATCTTGAAAATAAGTTGGTCCGCAACTAGTTATGTCGCTGCAACGTTCCACCCAACCATAGGCCAGTGTGCTCATCAATCTCTCACTACCACTGCCACCCCCGAGTTGGGCATGATTTCCACAAGCAACTAGGGAACAACAGGCTCGCACATACCCAAAACATATCAAAACTCAGTCAGTCCAATCTATAGTTCGGTTAATGAGGCTGTTAAGGTAGTGGAAAGGTTGAATTGCTAAGCTAGTAAGCTCAACCACAGAGCTATGGACACCTGCACAAGATCTATCTAGCTTGGCATTCCACAATACCTACACACTCAACACAAGGAACTATTCCCTTCACTGCTACACAGTCGCTCAATAGATACCTTCCCTTCCAATGCTCTTTAGGGTGTGCATAGAAGATTAGCCAGCCCCTCTTGATCTCTTTGTGAGGTTCTTCTCTTCATTAGGTTTATCAAGCCAATTATGGGCCTCTTCCACTCCTAAGTCTTTCAGACCAAAATAGGGATGCAAAAAAATGTCCTAGAGACCAAAAACAAATATGGTAGATGGAGAAATCAACCTTGGGAGAGCAATTCAAATTTAGAAATGTTTATGGGCATTGCAAGGGAAAAAACGACCTCTTAAAACCCCAAAATCATGGATCTCTTCTCCCAACCACTGTGCATTACAAATGATGGGTTTTCCCAGCCATGGAAAATGAAGGAAATGGGAGAAAAATGTGAAGAAAACTCCCAACTATCTCCAACTGTGTGAGGAAGAGAAAACTATGGATAAGTAATGGAATGGGCAGACATTGTGGGTGTTTACTTTCCGAACAAACAAAAATTGGTTTTCCCAAAACTGATGGCTTCCCGAATACGAATTTTGACTTCCATACTCTTCCATTCCAAGGCATTAACTACCTCAAGCAATTTCTGGAAGAAATAAATGATTGGGCACAAAAGACAAAAAAGGTAGTTAACAACTTTATGGGTTCTCCCATTGACACTTGGCTATACCTTATTGTCTCAAGGGTTTGAATTATTTCCCTCCATATTCCGTGTGAAATCATGCCCCGTCTCTTTCTTGCATTGCATAGCTAGTTGTGGGTATTTTTATTAAATTGCATATTTACATGATGTCTCATTTTTAAAGTGCCTCGCTAGCCCAAAAACCATAGGTATCAATTTTAACTTCCTATATATAAAACCCTAAATTCATGGTGGGGCCTTGGCCTTTAGCTTCTCACCATGATTTAATAATAGTATGTACATCATATACAATTTTAATGCAATTGGGGTCAAAATCAGAAGGGATATTACAAGAGACTTTATACTTCACATTAAACTTTTCAACATACCACGACCATATGAGAAAATATAAAAGAATTCTATATAAAAGAATATAGAATTGGCAATGGATTTGACCATGGATGAAATGCTATGTGAAACCAAATGGACATATGAGAGAATATAGAATTGACCATGGCTTTAACCATGGATGAACTTCTACGTGAAACCAAAGAAAAGTAAAAGAAGAAATTCGAGTTGATAACTAAGATGGCATCTAAGAAAGGCTTAGAGAGCTGTTAGATGACAGAAGTAGTTCAGGGAACGTCCTGAGAGGCATCAGAAGAGGTTCGGAAGGGTCAGGTAGGTTGGAAAGAAGACACACAGAAGAGGTTCGGAAGGGTCAGGTAGGTTGGAAAGAAGACACAGAAGGGGGAAACTCAGAGCCATAGAGGGGCTGGCAGAGCCATAAAGGGACTGGCAGAGGGCTTGGTGCATTTTCTTAGAGATCATAAGGCGCTCGCTCACACACCCGTGGTAGCCTCTACAACTAGCACCATCTACTACATAGCAGGTGATGAGAACGTTTGAGTGAAGCTGGCAGAGGGCGGGGTTGTTTCTCTCCTGCTGGAAATACTTCCTGTTCCAGACAGAGACCTTAGCAGAAAATGTCTGGGTGCGTTGGATCATCTTTTCCAATGTGCCCAGGGTCGATCCACCGCTTATACTAATAATCTAACTCTTCCTCTTATCGTTCAAAAAATTCTGCCACTTCCATATTTGGCAGATGAGTTTGCGGTGTCTATTTTGTGGACACTGCCGCTATTCGAATAGTCATTTTGTAGCGTTAGCTGCTCTTGAATAAAATTCGTTTCAGAAGCTTCTGGCATTGTTGCAGCTTGGTTGTGAGCAGGAAACCAAAAAGAGAGCTTCACAGCTGGTTGGGCTATTTAACCATTACATGGAAGACTAGTATGACTGGAGTTGGGTGTCAAGACAGAATGGATTTCTAGCAACTGACATGGTCTTCTGAAATTGCCTCGAGATGCTCTTCTATCTGCAAATGATGTTGCAAAGTTTTGTAACATACTTTTCACGTCAAAGTAAGTTACCCATTTTTGCATCTTTTACCTATGCTCCTTCACAACTGAAACCCTACATTTCAAAAAATGCAAGAATAAGGGTTTGAATTTGAAAGAATAAAGGTTTGAATCTGAAAGATACATACCTTAGAGGAAATCACAGTTCTCATCATGGTTCCTCACAAATTCAACCACAAAATCGATGGTATTGGCCCCCTCGGTTTAATGGCCCCTGGCCCGGTTGTTTCAAACCCTATAATGGCCAAAAATGAAGTTTTCGGGCCTGAAGACCTAGCCATAACGCCATATCCTCAAGATATCCATGGTACTAGGTTCACGATCCATGGGATAGAATCTCCCACACCTGGATTGAAGTAAACATTAACCCTTTTGAGCTCTAGATCAAAAGTGTCATGGTATTTCCCAATGGGATCGATGTCATGATCATAAGAAATAACCTCACAAAACTTGGATCTGGTTGCCACATTGAACGCCCTGGATGTGCCTTATCAGTTTCGTGGTTGTGGTTTGGAGAGAGATGACATAAGTTTCGGGCCATGAATTTTTATGGGTTTGATATGCAGTCTTTAGATGTTGTTCCCTACATTGCTAAACAATTTTTATCAAGCCAAAAGGTCTTTTATTTATTTTTATAATTTATAAATGTGGGTATTATATAATTATAATTTATAATTTTACAATGTTATAATTTATATTTTATAATGTTATAATTTATATTTTATATAGGATTTCTTTTTCTTTTTTACAAAATGTTATAATTTATAAAGGTGGGTATTCTATAATTATGATTTATAAATTTATGATGTTACACTTTATAATTTATAAAGGTTTTCAATTTTTTTTGTTTTACAAAATATTATATTATATTTTATAATGTTGGGTATCCTATAATTATAATTTATAATTTATAATTGATAGTATTCTTTAGATCGAGTGTCTATGCCCGATAAGAAAGAGGAATCATTCAGATCACTATAAGTATTGTCAGATGTAGTAGTCATTGTACAAGTAACATGTAAATATAAATCCTCAGAGGCCTCCATATACAAAATAGAAGATCATTCCAACAATATGGTTATAGAATCATATCTTCAAACCCTAGACAACGATGGAAAAAAATACTTCGTTAGTGGATTCACAAATCAATGTATAATTTATTTGTAGAGATGGCATACAATCAATGACCACTGTCGTCGAGTGACAATGTGAATTTACAAATATTTTCCTAGCTTCTAGAACTGTTCCTGATCAATTTGACCTCTTTCGTTGGGTAAGACCCATCAATCATCCTCCCTATTTCCAATTTTCCTCCTTCCCATATTGCTGGTTGTTATTCTAGCGAGTCTCGTAAACAAATCCTCTTCATCATCATCATTATTAACTACAATTTCCTCTTTTTAGAGCAATTATCTGGATCAACGCCAATGGCAAGAAGAGTGAAAGATCAATGAGGCTGGGGTTGCATCTCTGGTGAATACACCTATACGCAAGGCTATAGGATGTTCTCAATGTTGCCAAATATGCCAAAAAAACCGTTGATCTAGAAAGAGTGTGGAATGTTAAAAGTATGCCAAAATTCGACATGTTCAGCTGGACACTGGCGCATGGAAGTATACTAAATGGAGACAATTTAGAAAATAGAGGATTCACTGGCCCATTCCGATACCCACTTTTCCGTGAAAGCAAATAAACTATTCAACATCTGCTATTAAAGTGCCCCTGTGCCCGAAATGTGTGGGAACTTCTGGCTTTTCCCTGGTTTGGAAATACTAAGCTGCCAGGAAATATTCAACAATGTTTTGTTAGCAGGGAATGAGTGTATCATGGAGACTTGGATAAAAAATAAGGACTAAAAAATAGTTTCCTGAAGCTTCTGAAATTTATTTTTGGCATATATGGATAGAGCGGAATATAAGAATATTCCAAGACAAGGTCCAACAACCTGAACAAATCATTGCTAAATCGCAAGCTCTTATGAGAAAAATGTTGAATGTGTCTTTGTTTCCTAAGAACAAGACTAAACTATCATCCAACGAAGTTAATTGGCTGCACTCTTTCAACATTTCTGAATTAGATACAACTATGGCTAAGAGTTCGTTGTAAGTTTAGGAAATAAGATTGGATCAAGTTGGATTTGAAAACAGGATGAAAGAGAGGAAAATTTTCAAACTCTTCTTTGACTGTGCTTCAAAAGGGAATCCAGGGATGGCTGGAGGGGGAGGGGTCATCATTTTCCCCAAAGGGAAAGTTGAAATTGAATATTACTAGAATATAAGAAATGAATAAAACAACATGGTTCAAGCTTATGGGCTTTGGCAAGGACTTAATCAATTGGAAGCCAAGGGGATTGATGAAGCCCTTGTGTTTGGATACTATCGATTAATTATCCATGCAATGAATGGAGTTAGTTAATTTCAAAACTTAAGGCTAGATAGATTGATCAAAAGAATTTTCTCTATCTCAAAATATTTTCGACATCTAGAGTTCTTTCACATTCTACGAGAGATAAATTTCAAAGCGGATCAAGCAACCAATAAGGCGATTGTATTAAGCATAAATGACCTCATTGTTAATCTCCCTCTATGTTTAGTATTTCCTCCCTAAGAGGAGAGGTTCTATGCAGATTATTGAACGTAATTATATCAGTTTGATTGGGCATGGTTGCTTCGGAAACTGCTCACACATCCTAATCTATTATTTTCATAAACCGAAATCTTGTATCTCTTTCAGTGGTTTCTCCACTGCATTGATAATTTAAACCATTAACCGCTTTTGTAAAAAAAACACCATTAATAGTTGTCAATATCTAAGCACATGGCCTAGGAGGAGTGGTGGAGTCCATATGGAATTTTGACAAAGGCATGTGAAACACCTTATGTAGCCACATAATCTTGTAGCCCTTATTTTGTATGACATTAACTAAGATCTAACCACTTAAACCCCTTAAATCTTAACCTCTAAGGCCCCTAACCATTAAATATGACCATAGTGACCATAACCCCATTAAACCTGAATCCTAACTCTTTATAAGCCTCCTAGATTACCTGAATCCCCTAATCTCTTAATGCACTAAACCCTAACCCCCGAGTCCCCTAAACCCTAAGGCCCCTAACCACTAAATATGACCATAGTGACTATGTAGATTATGCAACACATTCATATGACATAACATGACCATAAGGCCCCTAACCACTAAAACCCCTAATAATTAATCCCTTGACCCCTTAAACCTAAACCTCCTTATACACCTAACTCCTAACCCCCCTAATGTGTCCTTAATGGACATAGTGACAATAACCCCATTGAAATGTAACCCTAACTCCTTATAAACCCCCTAATCCCAAATCCCCTAACCCATTAACCAACTAATCCCTAACCCCTAAATCCCTTAAGTGCTAATTAATGTGACTACTATGACCATAGTGACTATGTATGTTGCACAATGCATACATCATAACGTGACCATAAGGAACCTAACAACTAAAACCCCTGACAACTAAGCATTGAATTATGTAGAACCTTCTATCCCAAATTATCAAGACAAGTAAAGAAAAATCCAATCCTAATTACTTTTGGAGGTGGTTTTTTAAACCACCCCCTGCCCAACTACCTAACCCCCTAATGTGACCATAACCTCATTAAACCATAACCATGACTCCTTATAAACCCCCTATGCCTAAATCCCCTAACCCCTTAACCAATTAAACCCTAATTAAATAAAAATTTAATCCTTGTCATAATCATTGTCATCGACAAGGACCTAATTTTTTTCCATAAATGATAGCTGAGGTCATGAGAACTATTTCTGGTGCCCATGAAGAGCATTAGAGAACACTAAAGTTATGACCCAACAACCTACATTTTTGGCATTGAACTCGACTTGGTGTAACAAAATTTAAATGGACACCATATCCTACTCACATGACAAAGTTCCCATTTATAAGGCCTACGTAGTGGCTAAGGACCTTACAAATTATGGCTCATGAAACGTTTACTTTGGTATCATTTGTAATCATACATGTTGTTCTAAAAATCAAAATTTCCATGACGATATCCAATTTACATGCCAAAGATTCCCTGTGGAGCGATTATGGTGCTAATTTGGAGCCCCGCGTATGGAGCATGAGCTTTAGAGGAAAATGTTATAGCATGAGACCATAGTTTTGACTTTATTTTAAGTCATGTATCAAGAACCATCCCCTATGTGCAAGTTTTCAAAATGATGACCATGTATCACATGTAGACTAGATATTTTCTATGTAGATTCATGCTATGTGATGGTCAAGGGAATTGTGCTGGCCCATGTCCTCGTAAACAAATGGTGTGAACTTAGGCCATAAATTTAAACCCTATACCATGGTGTGGGGCAAGAGATTGATTATCGATCTTATAAATCTCAAAATACAAACATATCCCACTTGTAGTTGAAAGAATATTCCCTCCATAGAGATTAGGTGTTGTCTCAAGGCCTTATGACGCATCACTCATGAGCCACATTGTTACATGTAGGCTAGAATTTCCATACGTAGTTCTTGTGTGGTAGTCTAGGTTAACATGCATGGACCATCAACCACATAGAAAATTAATATGGCATAAGACCCTAAATTTAGTTGGCGGTCCATGCTATAGGCCACAATAATCATCCTTATCAATGTTACACATATTGAAATGTCCACCATATCTCACTTGTAAGGTAAAGTAATTATGTGTAGGGCCCTACACAAGGACCATGACAACATAAGGTCCTAAATTTTTCCTTATACCATGGAATGGTCCTCAAGATCCATCCCTAGTGTGCCCCTCCTAAATGTGGTGGCCACATATCACATGTAGGCAACTAAGGATTTCCTACACAGGCCCTATGTAATGACATGTGTTATTATGCAAAGACCATAGGCCCCATTAACAAATGTTTTATCCCAACAACATGGGTTTTGGTATAAAATGATGGATTACTGATGAAGAGGCACCAATGACAGGAACCAAGAACCATGTCTATTGTTCCAATTAACTTCAAAAATAGCATCATATCCCACTTCCAAGCCAAAGTTTCCCTATGGAGGGATAATATGGTGGTTTGGGACTACACGCATGTAACGCGTCTCCATAGTTGAAATTCTACAGTGTAAGGTCATAGATTTTTCATTATACCATGGAATGGTCCTCAAGTTCCATCCCTAATGTACCCCTCCTCAACTTGTTGGCCATATCTCACATGTAGGAAAATGATTCCCTACACAGGCCCTATGCAATGATGTGGGTTACTATGCAAAGAACATGAGCACCATAGGCAAATTTTATATCCCAACAACATGGGTTTTATTATCAAATGAAGGATTAGTGACCAAGAAGAATCCATAATGTGACAAATCAGAAAATAGCCACCATATCCCTATGACATGAAAAAGGTGGACTAGGGACTCATGGATGGCCTATGTAGAACTCAAAAGCTGCATGTTATAGATTAAAACACTAGATCTTCACCCTGTAACATGAATTGGGTCATGAGAACCTTCCTTGGTGTACTAAAACTTCAAATGTGATACCACATCTAAAACTTCAAATGTGATACCACATCTCAATTACATGCCAAAGATTTCCTATGCATGGGATATGTTGTGGGATTTTCAAATGTGATATAACCACCGCCCCCAAAAGTCTAGATTCTCATGACTTTTAAGGGGGGTTTTTAAAAATTGGTTAAAAAAGGACCTTTTGGGGGGCGGGGGGGAGTAGAGTCAACCCCCCCAAAACAAATTCATGAAAATCGGACCTTTGAGGGCAGATTTATCACAGCCGCCCCCACAAGTCCAAATTCCCATAACTTTTGGGGGCTAATTTAAAACAACCACCCCAAAAATCCCAATTATCATGCCATTTGGGGGTGGCTTTCAAACAACCGCCCCCAAAAGTCAAATTATTACGACTTTTGGGGGCGGCTTTAACAGAAACACCACCAATAGTTCATTTATCATTTTTTTTTTTGGGGGGGGTGGGTTTAAAAACTACCTAAAAATAACCTTTAGGGGGGGTCTTTCCACCCCCCCCCCCCCCCCCCCTAAATCCCAACGAGACATTTTTTTTTTTGGGGGGGGGGGATAAAACAACCACCCCCAAAGTCTAATTCTCATGACTTTTGGGGGGGGGGGGTTCTAAAAACCGCCCCCAAAAGTCTAATTTTCATGACTTGTGGGGGTTGTTTTATAACAACCACCCCCAAAAATTTAATTCTCATGACTTTTGGGGGGGTTTAAAACAACCCCCCCAAAAGTCTAATTCTCATGACTTTTGGGAATGGGGGGTGGGGTTTCTAAAAACCACCCCCCAACAGTCTAATTCTCATGATGTTTTTTTTGGGGGGGGTTTAAAAGAAACCACCCCCAAAAGTCTAATGATCATGATTTTTTGGTTGGGGGGGGGGGTTCTAAAAAACACCTTCAAAAACACCTTTAGGGGGTCTTTATAAACCCCTGCCCAGCAAAAAAAAAGTCCTGAGAGTTGTACTTTTGGGTTTTAAAACCGTCCCCAAAAGTCCAATTCTCGGGACTTTTTTTTTGGGGGGGGGGTTAAGGACCGCCCCCAAAGACAAAAAAATAATTGTGGAGGGGGGGTGCGAGGGTTTAGCAAAACTGTCGCATGCCAAAACTGCCCCCAAAAGGGTATTTTGTTGTAATATTAACTTGGTATTTTTTATTAGCGAATTCGAAGATAGAGTATCCGAACCTTGGTGCTTGTTGGCATTGGAAGAAGCACTAACGACTACTCCGACGAGATGGTGGGATATGCATTAGGCCTTGATGGAATATTGGAAAGTATGTCAACGATTGATGGAAGTTTGATTCAAAGAAGATGAACAGTAGCAAGGGAAGAAATATGACAGAAGAAATGATACCAGTGATCATCTAGTCAGATGCAAATCGCATGGGTACTAAGACCAAAAGAAGAATGGGTCCATGTGTTTGTCCATACGTTGGATGAAATACCAAGGAGGTGGTATACTTTAGTAGAAATGAGAAGGGAAACTACAACATCGGAATAATTGGCTGTCAGCTTTAGTCATACCTTCATTTTTGTGAATGACAATATGTCCATCCATAATGCACTACAAGACATCCACGACAAAGTGTTGGAGATAGTTCCAGTTGAGTTACCGACATAACCACCGTGGATGATAACACCGCAAATGATGATGACATGTTATAATGTGTGAGGAGAACCTGATGACAAAGACGATTTGAGAGCTATCGATATTCCAGAATTAGAGGGAAGTCATGACATCACAGCACCAGAAGTACCAGACATGGAATTCAAGCAATCGCTGAAACTGAAGAAGGTTAATATTGGGAAAACAGAGGACCCCAAGTTTTCTAGCATTGGATATTATTGGAATGATTCATCGATGGGGAAAGTCACATATCTGCTAGATGAATTTCATGACATATTATCAACCAAGTTTTTCAAGATGAAAGGTATTTTAGGTGATTTGGTAGAAATGAAAACCCCACTTAAACTTGACGCAAAACCCGTCAATCAATGACAATGAATCCAATATACAAAGAGCACGTCAAAACTGAATTGGAACGAATGATGGATGCTGGCATTATAGAACCTGTCGAAGAATATGAATGGATTAGTCTGATGGTTGTGTAGGGAAAAAAGACCAGTGAAATCCATATCTATTTCAATATAAGGGAGATGAATGACGCAAGCCTGAATAATCCATTTCCAACACTATTTACTGATGAAGTACTGGAAGGAGTATGGAGACGGGAAATTTATTCATTTATAGACAACTTTTAGGGCTATCACCAAATAAGGATTATGAAGGAGGATAGACACAAAACTAGTTTCATAACAGAATGGGGATGTTTTCAGTACAAAGTTAAGCCGTTTGGTCTCAAGAATGCATCGACGATTTTTTCAAAGTTAGTTGTCACTACATTCGAGGATTTTATTCATAAATTCCTAGAATTCTACATGGACGATTGGACCATATATGGCATGGTAAAATATCACATTGTGAATCTTCGATTGATGCTAGAGAGGTATCGAAAACACCAAATTTTGTTAAATTTAAAGAAGTGTGTATTATGTGCTACATTTGGAATTTTTTTGGACACGTTGTATCTAAGGATGACATGTTGGTCGATCCTGCCAATATTGCGGTAATTATTGACTTACCAACATCTACGACCATAAAAAATCTACAGGAAACATTATGTCACACAAGGTATTACAAGAAGTTCATAAGAGGATACGCAACAATCATTGCGCTAATGGAGAAATTATTGAAGAAATATGTGAAGTTCGAGTGGAATGACGAGTGCCAGAGAAGCATCAATACTCTAAAGAAAAAGATGGTTGCAGCACCAATATTAGTTTTTCCAGACTGGACGAAGGATTTCAATGTTCATGTCGATGGCGATTCATCAGTCCCATTAAGGGGAAGGAGAAATCGACCTCCTGATTATGTTTGCAAGTCGAAAGTTGTCTATGATAGAGAGAAAATACATAACGACAGAAAGAGAAGGATTGGCGATGGTGTATTCCTTGCGAAAATTCTGTCACCACCTGTTAGGGGGACATTTCAAAATGTTTACAGATCACTTCGCATTGAAGTACTTGGTCAAAAATCCTGTTTTTGGGGGGAATATCTGTAGATGGTTGCTACTATTCCAGGAATTTTATTTTGAGATCTTTGTGAAACCCAAAAGGTTGAATGCAAGAACCAATCATCTATCAAGGATAGAGTCAGGCGAAGAACCAAGAAACATCGAGGATGGATTTCCTGATGCACAGTTGTTTAAATTAGGAATGGTGGACGACCATTACGAATAGATCGTGAAAATTTTGGAAATCGGTAAATATACGGAGGAGTTCACCATGAGTCAGAAGAAGCAACTGGTTGTTAGAGCTTCTCACTTCTAATTGTTCACAGGACAATTATACAAGATGGGGCCAGATGAAATTCTACATCGATATGTTCTTCCACTTGATCAAGAAAGACTATTGGTTGAGGCGCATGATGGGATTGTAGGAGGAAATTATGGAGGTCGTGCAACCACTAGAAAGATATGGTGAGTTGGTTTATGGTGGATGACAGTGCATGGTCATTATGTAGACTACGCTAAAGGCTACGACGTATGTCAAAGAATGGGGAAACCATCGCAAAGAGACAAAATGTTATTAGTACCTCAGATAATGCTACAACCATTCGATAAATGAGTGGTGGAATTTATAGGACCGATCAATGTGCCAGGAAAAATAACAGGTGCGCGATATATCATTACTGCGACTTAGTGCTTGACAATATTGGATGAGGCAGCACCAGTGAAGGATTGCATAACTGGGACAACAACATAGTTCCTGTTCGGTAACGTAGTCACTATATTTGGATGTACCAAGGTACTGATGAATGACCAAGGCGATCAATTTTTCAATCAAATGATTAAAGAGATGACTGAGGAATTTCAAATTCAGCACAAGAAAAGTGCCCCATATCACCCACAAGTGAATGGAGTAGTCGAGGCATTCAACAACATATTGGAAAATGTGATGACGAAGGTATGCAATGCAAATCGCGATGATTGGGAGCTAAAAATCCCCTCGATATTATGGGACTACAAGACGACATGCAAAATATTGACAGGAAAAATGCCATTCAAGTTAGTTTATGGAAAATAAGTGGTAATGCCGATGGAATATATCATTCCTATTCTACGTATAACAATAGCAACCAGCATGAATGAGCAAGCAGCGGTCGAACAAATATTGGCACAACTATTACAACTCAAAGAGGACCAATTCATTGTCAGCTTTCACCAGCAAGTAGAAAAGAATCAACATAGGGCATGGCACAGTAACCACGTGAAGGAGAAGCACTTCCAGCATGGAGATATTTTTCTCCTCTATGAAAACAAGTTCACGGAGCACCCGGGTAAGATGCAAATGTATTGGTTGGGTCCCTAAGTCATTCATTTCATTACCAACGGAGGTGCAGTACAATTACAGCATTTAGATAGAGTAATGTTACCAAAATTGGTCAATGAAAGTCAGCTAAATCCCTATCGAGATAGCCAGCTACGAAACCAATGATGACAGCTACAATGAAAAAAAAGAAATAAAAGTTCGAAAGAGAAATGTGTCGACAAATGACAGAGGAATAAGGAAAGAGGAATCACAACAATGTTGAAGCTTGGTGTTATCGAACGAAGTGCCAAATGGTCAAATTTGACAATAAATGCGGTAACTACACCAGACGAGCAATGACACAAGTGGAAAAGACATGCATTTATTGACCAATGAGGCTGTTATATTTGTAGGATTGACGCAGGATTCGGTCAATATTCGAGGGATTTGGCAATGATGCTCCAAATAATTTGCATGTAAGGATAGGAGGCCTTAAAAATGAGCCAAGAGGAACTGTTTGATCCATTGTTCCAATAGAGAAGACGAACCATATAAGAGAAGTAAAATAAGAGCGAAGTAAAGAGTAAGGAAGAATAAACAAAGTGCAGACACCATGGCACAGTTGATTTCAAGCACTCGTACACACGGATCGCTAAAAGCAAGAACAATGATCGAAGAAGAACAACAAAAAATTGGGACTGCGGTAGTGCACCTCTCCGAAAAAAAAAGGAGTGTGAATCCCCCAATCACTCTAAACCGAAGGACTAAGATAACTCAGAGCTTGATGAGGGAAGGAGAAGCAGAAGCAGAAGCTAGCCCATTGAATAAAACATGGAGGAATCAATGATGTGGAAACGGTTGATGATAGATGGTATCCCGAGGTACATACCACCAAGGAAGTTAGGAACACCAGCGGTCCACATGAGCAAGAAACAAACGTACACTATCAAGATGTCGGTGACCCCTCAGTGAGTCCACATGATGATGGATATCGTACCGAGGTTGCAAAAGCTACAATATAGCAGACATGACATTCTGGCATACCTAGAATGCATAAAGGAAACATATGAGCACAAACCCACGACGAAAAGGGCCCAATCACTGGGAGGATGAAGGCAGCCTCAAACACAGTGCATCAGATGAATGAAGATCACCCAATGTAATAGGAATTAGACCAGTGTGCAGCACTCAGAAAGATGGTTAAAAAATTTGTCGATCAAGTTAAAACTGAATATGACAGCTTTAAGACAAAGTTGAACGAACCAGTGATTTCTAGATGAAGTTGCTTGAGGGAAAGCCACAAGTTTTTTTTAGGGGCCTATTGGAAAGAGTTTAGGAGGTGCAAATCATGCCTCCACTATTGACAAAATGGACGTTGACACAAAGAAGAATCAACCATGACGAAAGGAGGAACCGACAAGTTAGGAATTTTGGTCAAATTAGTTAGGAGATCGGTCAAGTGGACCATTTTGTAATGACTTAACAAGTCTATAAGTAGAGTTAGAAGTATTATCATTATCATCATAGAGAGAAGGGATATCTAATGTAGTTCACAGGAACAAATGTATTTTCTGGTCTAAGGCTAATTGACCAAGAAGTTTTTTCTTGTTGCGATGTATTTATGGGATTAATGGAATGAAGACTCTGTTGGCGACATAATTCTGTTTACTGTCTATAGTTTTGTGAGATTTGTTTGAAAATGAATGATGAAAAGTATTTAATGTTTTGATCTCTGTTCTTTATGGTTAAATATGAATGATGTGAACTATATGTCGATGTTTTTGCTACTCTGGATATGAATATGAATTATGATAACATGTATTTGTTGAGTTAAATTCGAGCTAGTACAAATGAATTGATCTAGATAATAGGTTAATTGGAAACCTAGATATTAGGATGTTGCAGTTAGGGTAACATATGGTGTGAAATTCCTCTTCCCTCTACGAAAACTTGGTTCCTTCATCCCTCTTCGTAGACCTTCTTCGTAGGTGTTGTTGGATAGGTTAAAACCTTTCCAAGCTGATGTTTAGGGAGTTTGAGTCGATGGGTGTTGACAACCCTGAGGAGTGAACCCCTGTCTATAAGATAATTTCAATAATGAGGCTTTCCATAAACCAAGGTGGCATACAACTATGGATGATGAGTGTGGTTTGCAACAAGACAACAAAACCTATGATCTTGTCACTTTTCCTCCTAGAAGTAAGTTACTTTAGTGCAAATGGATCTTCAAGACCAAGCTAGAATATTATGGGATGAAAAATACATACAAGGATCTATTAGTGGAAAAAGGGTACTCATAAGTCCATGCGATGGACAATAATGAGACATTCATTCTTGTTGCAAGAATGGACTCCATAAGACTAGTTTTGGCCATTGCAGCTTCAAAGAGGTGGGAGGTACATCACATGGATTTAAATAATTCCTTCCTCCATGGTGACTTGGAAGAGGAGATATATACAATACCACTTGAAGGGTGCATTGAATATTCATCCTTAGTTTGCAAACTGAGGAAATCTCTCTATGGGCTCAAGTAATCCCCAAGGGCATGGTATGCCAAGATAGATTTCTTCCTTATGTCACTAAAATTTAAGAGATGAAAATATGACTGCAATGTATACATGTAGCAGAAAGGGGGATTCCTATTGTTGATTGTTCTATATGTGGATGATTTGATCATTACTAGTGGCTCAACTATTGGATTGAGAGGAATCAAGTCAGTTTTGAGCAAAGCATTCTCCACGATTGATCTAGGATTGTTAAGATAGTTTATTGGTCTCAAAGTAAATCAAAGTGCTTTAAGAATCATGATTACACAGTCCATATACATTGGAGAATTTCTCAAAATATTTCACATAACTGATTGTAAAGAAACACCCTTCACCTTCTTATCTGGAATCACGTTGGAAGAAGGTGGCTCTACGCCACTAGTTGATGGTACATTCTACATCCTACAGTTGATTGGTAGCGATTGTTCCTCCCCCATTTGAGGCTAGATGTATCTTATGTTATGAGTGTTTCTTCCAATTAGTACATGCAGGAGCCACATGTGTTTCATTGGAAGAAAACAAAGTGAATATTGCATTATGTGCAAGGTACGAGGGACTTTGGGATCCACTATTCTTCTAGATCACAACTAAATTTGATTGGTTTTACTGATTCAAACTAGGATGCTAATAGTATTGACATAAAATATACATCAGGATTTATGTTCATGTTGAGATATGGACCAATATTATGGTCATGCAAGAAGAGCAGGAAGATATTTTACTCTTTATCTAAAGCAGAGTATCAGGGGCCTATGGATGCAACTATTTAGGAAGCTTCATTGGATGGGATTCTAACAGAGTTTGGGATTTGCACTTCTCCATCAATAGACCTCTATTGTGACAATTAGAGTACAATCAAGATATCCAGTGATCCAGTTTAGAAGCAATGGACCAAGCAAATTGAAGTTCACATGCACTACATTCGGGAACTAATGCATAGTAAGGCTACGAGTCTACATTACTGCCCTACAGAGGAGTATATTGAAGATATATTCACCAAGTCCTTCAATGAAAAGATATTTTTCTATCTCATATCTCTTCTTGGTGTAAAGGATTGAAATAGTTATTGTTACTGGTTTTCCTTCTTATTTTGAGGCAAGGTTTCCCCATGAGGTTTTCCCATTTCCTTGTTTGTTAAGCAATCATTTTTATTCATTTAGATTATATGGGTGACTTTTGGTCTTAGTTTCTAGGGCCCAGGTTATCCAAGTTAGGATTAAGGGAGGGTGTTAGGATTATTAATGAATCCTCCCTTTAACCACATAGCCTATTTGTATTTTTCCTAGCTTAGGAGGTCATTATCACTTCATTAGTGCATGGGGAACACACCTAGGGTAAAACTAACACTCAATGCACTTGTATTCATGCGTTTAGAAGCTTCAAGGGAAAATCCCTATAATTTAAGAACCCACTCTGAGTGCCACCAATATCTCCAGTAGTTAACCCTACTAGGTACTCAATTATGTTTAGTTATGCTCTGATTCGCATTAGTTAGTTCATTGCTAGTCATCCTAGTGCCAATTTGCATGATTTAAGAGACATAGGCACATTGCCTCACCTACCTACGTTAGTTAACTAATTGTGACTTGATTCAATTAATCTATAGTTTCATTAGTGAGCTCTAGTGGTGATTTTTCCACACCGAGTTAACACCGGAGTCAGTTTGAGTTGGTGAATTTGAATCCCCCTTAAGGCATTTGAATTATTCCTATTGTATGATTATAGTATTACAGATATATCAATGATAATGGATGTAATGTTATGTTGACAATTTTTCATTTCATGTTTGTGTAAATTGTCATGAATCTATTGATCAATTTTCCATTGAATTGTTAACTCTTCTGCAACCTTCTCTTCACATTGCTTTCATTCAGGCCTGAGGATCCTATGCATCATTAAATTTAACAATGACAATGGATTCTTATACAATAAAAAAAGAGTGGACTTAACAAGTGGTGGGTCATGATGATACTACATGAGATGAATACTTTGACACAAAAGTTGTTTGTGATGTTTTGAATGTCATGGAAAGAAAGAATTCAAAAGAGGAATTTTACAAAGGCATTACATAAACGATGACCTTTAAGTGGGTTTTATGCCTCCTACAATTGATTCAAATCCAAGAGGAATTGTGGTAAGGAACCTTCACATTTGATGTAATAGATAGGTATAAATAATTTATTCACAATTTCATATTTTATTTGAATGACTGATATTTTCATAATAAATACTTGCACAAAATATTTTATGTCTTAAAGTATCCTAGAGAAGCTACTTGTAGCCTACAAGGAAATGAAAATTTATAAACTAATACATATCAAAATAAGATGCGCATATATAAATGCTCGGAAGATGAGGAAGTGATTAATATGAATAAGAGAACATGAAAATGTTTAAAGATGCATAAATTGCTTCAAGGAAAGGCAGAGGTGGAGTACAAACTCTATGAGAATGAACGTGATGGATATGATGAATTCCCCCTAACATTGAGATCAATTTACAAAGAAACATTTGATCGTCAATTATTATGCTTGGACTAGTGACCAACAACTACCTGTAATATATGACTTGTGTTTCAATTCTTGGGATACATCTACATGATACAAACCTTCTATATTCATGGAGAAAATTTGGGTTTGATTATTTTTTGAAAATGTCCATGTGGGATCAAAAGATATAAACACTTAACAACAAACAAAAAGGATATTAATTCTATATTATGGTCCATCATATGCTATTGGTGAATGGATGATTCAAGTGGATTATAAGCATAGTATGTCATCATATGGTCTAAATTCAAATATATACACACACATCATCTACAGTTGGAAAGAGGTGATGAAGTGAATAGAGGAAATCTCAGTATATAAATGGTCATGTATACACACATTAAAATTTTGCAGGATTTATAAATCGTATTAAAGAAAAGGAACCTATTATAATACTGAATTGTCAATTTATTGAGGTTATAAATGATAAAGATGGAGATATGAAAACACTTGTTTATAGATTGATAATGATTGAGGCTATTGCAAACCTTAATATTGGGATTACTTATTGATTAACTACCCATTTATAAAGTGTATTCTTGTATGAAAGACGAGAGAATAAGAAGGTATCCCTAGGGATGTTTCTAAGGGAACAAAACCAAAGGATAATAAATAAGTGTGCCTTGTTTTCAAACCTACAAATTCAAAAAATATATATTTTAAATGATTGAATAGTGAAATTACACAATGATGATAATATTTTAGTGAGTCATTTGACTCTAAGGATTACATTGAAGGATCAAGATATTTATCTCATAGGAAGAAGAGGAAGATCCCTTAAATTAAGAACAACTTACATGGAGAATTTACGAATGTCAAACCTCCTACATTTTATGGTGATGTAAAATATTCTCAAGAAGTTGAGGCTTGGTTTCTTAGGATGAGGAAGTATTTCCAAGTTCAAGAATACTCAATAAATATGAAATAAAGAGTCTGAATGTAAGAGCATATATATGGTGGGACCACCTTAGGAAAGTGAAGAAGATCAATGAAACGAAGATTGAGTGGAAGTAGTTCAAGAAATACTTCAAGGCTTAGTATCTCTCAAATAGGTACTATGATGATAAAATAAAAGAGTTCCACAAGTTGAAATTGGGACAAATGACTATGGAGGAATGTGCAAATAAATTTTTGGAGTTGTTGAGATATGCCAAGTATGTTATATATCATAAAGTAAAATTGTAGCACTTTCTAAGTGGAATACCTGATTTATATAAAGACAAGATTGAATTTAATGAACCTCAAAATCTAGATGAGAACATAAGAAAGATCAAGTATTTTTATGATCGGAACAAAAGAAGGCCATAATTCTGTAAGGAATGGAAGGACAAGAAAAATGAGAAGTTTGACCAAAGGAAGAAGGGGTTCAAGCCTCCCCATTTCACAAATCATCAAAGGAACCCACCAAAAGGTGTGACTAAGCTATATAGGATTCTAGGAAACAAACTGAGAGAGCCAAGAGAGCCACTTTAGTGTTGTGGATGTGGAGAGAACCATTTTCTTAGAAACTATCAACATCAAAATAGGAGTTCCAAGCATGTTCACAACATCCAAGAGGCTGAAATTGTGGGTGAAGTGGGAAGGACTACCCCTAGAATTTATGATGTGGTAGAGGACCGCCAAGAAGACCATTAATCAATTGTGGTTGAAATTGAAGGTATGATCTAAGCAATATATTTCTATTTTGATTGACTATGAGTATCCTCACAATTATATCATTCATTAAACTGTTGAGATTTGTGCTTTTAATAAAACTAAGCATAATAAATCATGGTTGGTCCAACTAGCCATTGGAACCAAGGGAAAAGATAGTGAAATGTTGGAGAAATTTCCATTAGAAATGGATAGGTTGTTGACTTATGGAAATATAAATATTTTTCCACTTTGATCCTATGATATTCTCATTGGAATGGATTGGTTGGAAGCACACAAAGTTAAAATTAGCTTCTACATCAAGACTTTTGAATGCATTGATGATGACAGGAACCTAAGGGTTGTAAAATGATTTCCAAAGGTAGTTTCTATTAGGAAAATTTCATCCCTGCAACTTAATTTTTTTTGTAGGAATGGTTTTAAGCTATATGCATCCCATGTTTTGGATAAAATAGAGATTGAAATTCCCAAAATGGAGGACTATCATGTGTTGCAAGAATTTAGGGATGTGTTTCTCAATGAAGTTCTAGGAATTCCTACAAACAGGGACATTGATTTCACAATTGTTATTGTGCCAAGAGTTTCATCAATGTATAAGACACCTTACAGAGTGAGTACACCAAAATTATTAGAGCTGAAAATGCAATTGCAAAATTTTTTGGAAAATAAGTACACCCGACCAAGTGTGTTTCCATGGGGAGCATCCATACTATTTTTGAAAAATAAATATGAACACTAACATTATGTATTGATTCTCAACAAAGTTACAATGAAAAAAAATACCCATTACCCCTAAATGATGACTTTTTTTTATCAAATGACAGGGGAAAATGTATTTTCAAAGATTGACTTAAGGTCTAGTTACCATAAAGTCAGAATTAAGGAATAAAAAATTCACAAGACTACCTTTAGGAAAAGGGATGTACACTATGAGTTTGTGGTGGTGCCATTTGGTACCAGTAATGCACCAGCTACGGGCATGCCTTGGTGATTTGCAAATGAGTAATTGTGGCAACAGATCTAGGCTTCCAGCTGTAACTAAATCTATGCCACTCTGTAAACTTATGCAACTACTAATCGGGAAATAGGATTTGAGGGCTTGAGAAGATGTATGAGACCCGGGAAAATGATTTAAATCATAATATCCCCCCATTATAGGTTCATATTCATTGGCTCTCCAGTGCCTTCTACATAGGGAGAACAGAGGGAGAAGAACCTAGTTCAGGCTATGTCAATTTCTCCCATGTTGTTGTCCTGTGCTGGATATTGTAAGTTTTAAACCCGTGCAGAGAAGCAAAGAATAGAGATCCTTTAAGAAAAATAGATATCACAACACATCATTCACACATAAACACATATATTTACCCTGCAAACCCTTAACCGGGAAAACCAGAAAACCTTGGAGCCACACCTCCTTTTTTCTCTTCATTACATTATGAATCCTCACAATACAAAATACAGGTATTCCGCAACATCCAAATACCCTAATCCATTAACCTAGATTAGAAAAAGGCTCCAATCCCTTAACCAGGATTAAGTTACATATTTTTAGACAAATTCTAAAAATAGCCACAAACAGCTATAAATAGACATAAAATCTATAAATAGCCAAAAAAATTTGCTCGCTGCGCTTGCATCGGAAACAACCATTTCCGAACGGAAACAGGGCCTCTGACCTATTTCCGTGAAGGTGATTTTGGGATTACCAAGATGCAACCCTGACATGCGCACCTCCCATGCATATGCACATGCAAAGAATATAACATATACCCAATAGAGATGAAAAGTATCCCTAAATATTTTTTTGTTGTTGTCCACCTGTGATGGAAACATCCACACAAGAGACAGAAGTAGATGTAGTTGGCTCGATTCCAGTCTCGCATGAAACATTAGCATCATTAACACTATAAGGAAAATTAAAATGGAGAGCTAACGTCCGAGTCATGACTCACTTGTGTGATATTTTCTATGTTTCCAATGGTCTCCTTCGCGATTTTTCACTTCTAAGGATATTATACACCTCACAGAATGTCATGCTGAATAGAACATGGTGTACAAAGAAGACACTTATTTTGACAGAATAGGGAGATATGCATAATTTTCATGCTTTGTTTCAGGTTCAATCATGGAAGGTCGAAAGATACATGTGCAGGCAACTAGTGTTTCCAAAAGTGTTTTGTATTTTTTTCTATTTTTTTAAAATTTTATTTTTATGTGTGTTTTTTATTTTATGTTTGCAGGTTTGGCGTGGAAGAGTGGAATACATGGAAAGATGGAATGTAGATAAAATAAATTTTTATTTTTATTTTTATGTTTGCTTTTTTATTTTTATTGTCAATATTCGTGAAAATATTTTCTAAAGAATCCTATTTTTTAATTGTTCGAAATGAAAAGTAGAACCTACCTACTCTATGTTATTTAGAAGCCAAGGATCATTTACATGAAATGGAATTTCCAATGTAACCATCTATGTAATAAAAGTAAACATATATTTATATTTAATTTTGAAAAATGAAATCTATAATATACAAAAATATGAAAAATTAAATGCTGAAAATGTGATGTAATGAAATAAAAGACAAAACAAAACCGATCTAACTTAGTACTTACCTGAAACCAATGTTCAATGAAAATTTTATAAACATGATTTACTTCTTGGTTTTGATCACCCGAAATCTCTCCTTCATCCTCCTTGATTTCCTGCTCGCATAATTTTTCCTCATATATTATTCATAATTCTTCAAATGTCGATTCTTCATTTTCTTCTGGAGGAGTGGTTAAGCTTTTGGATGCTATCAAGAACTTCTCTTGTTTAGAAGAGGAGATCCCAACTTTTTCTAGGATCTGAGTGAGTTGTTCCAAACTTATACTCATTGCAAAAGAATCTTACTCATAACCAAATTAAATGCTACAAAATAAAAATGGTACAAAACAATACAAAATAGTATGAAATCAAAGTAAACAAAATTAGAAGCAGAATGGTATGAAATCAAAGTAAACAAAATAAGAAGTAGAATGGTATGAAATCAAAGCTAGTGCAAAAATGAAAGAAATCCAAACTCACACTACAAAATGTAAATGCAAAATAATAAACTAAATAAAGGCATACTTGCATAAAAACAAACTCGCATAAAAGAAATATTCTTGTAGAAAATGGAAGAACTCTTTGCAGAAATTAAACGTGCTTGCAGGAAAAGTAAATAATACTTTGTGGGGAAAACGAACACATTTACGAATAAGAAACTTATTTGCATGCAAAGGGAACAACAAAGCTTTGGGGTGACCCACCAAAGTGGGCGCGTCAGGTTGTTACACCACATAAATTCTATAGTGGAGTTGTCCTTGTGTCTTATCATTTCCCATCCCCCTTGTCGTGTAATATGAAATCAACCTATCTACCTACCTAAATTCCAACCCCCTTTTAGCACCTCCATGACAACGATGCCAAAATTTTGAGAAAAATATATGCTAAATAGTCTGACATAAATGATCAATCCATGGTGTTCGTAAACTTAGATGTGTAAGCAAAATATGTGCACGATTAGAGTACACCTAACCTGTGCTAATGCTTGAAAAGAAGCAATTATACTATTGTCATTGAATCTAAATCTAAGAAAGAACAAAATGACATAAAGTAAATTCAAGAAAGCATGAAAGTAAACCTATTTACGAAATCACATGAAATCATATTGAAAGTAAACTCAACTAAGAAAGCAAGAAAAAGAACAAACTAATATATGATAAAGCATGTGACAAATGATAAATAACAAATGGAAAATGATAAAAGATGTAATCCCACATGAAATCTAAATTATCAACTCAAAACCATATATCTATTATGGATAAATCCAAATATTTATTCTAAAACATCAATTCTATTACAAAAGGGTCAAATCCATGACTAACTCTCAAAAAGATAAACTTTTTCTCTATTTCTCTATTTCTAGAGAAAGACCTCCTCTCAAATGAGGAGAGAACCCTCTTATTTATACATGAATTATTTGAATAATAAGATAAACAACTCATAATTATAGATCCACTTTTCTCTCAACTTATCCCTTCAAATCCTCCATAATATCTTGGATAAGATATTCTATCTCCATGATCTTCTCCTTGAAATTAGCTTGAACTATCTCTTTCAAATCTTGAAAAGATGGAGAAAACATTTAGGAAGATTTTGAATACTCCTTGGTTGAAAGCTTCAAATATCCTGATTCCCTACATTACAAAGCTCACACAAATCTTTGAGGTATATATGAAAAATATATTAATTTCTAATATTTAATCAAGAACTCTCTTAAAAATGCTCAAAACAAATAATTTGGAAAATGGTAGTATAAACCCATATGTATTATGAAAGTGATAGAAATTTATGGTTTTATGGAAGGATAAAATAGGAATAAATGTGACAAATGGCATATGAAAGATGAATAACATGTCGTATTTTTTCCACCAAACAAAGCTTAAATGATAAGTAATAAAAAACTAGTGGAAATTTTTATAACTTAATTGGCTTTTGGCATCGATAATTATTCCTATCAGATAAGGGTCTCTATATTTTCATTTGGTGGCTTCAATAACATGAATCGAGGGATAATGTCGTGTACTTCTCTCTAACTTGGTCTTTGATTGTTTTTCCATTTTCTCTATGGTGAGAGAGAATATACCTACCTTATCGTGTTACCCTTTAACCCCAATTTCCCTTTGATTTCCTATAACATTACTCCCTTTACCCCACCTTGAACCAGTCCTAACTTGATTTACCCTTCAGCTCCTTTTTTTCATCCCAATTTCTACCATTGCTTAGGTTTTCCTATGTCATGTTGATTGTTTGTCCATAATTTTCATATTTGCAAATTGTGCGTTTATTTTCTATTCATACCTTTTAAGGTGTGGGCCTAATGGTTAAGAGAATCCCTCTAACTCCCATGAGTCCTACCTTCCAACTCCCAACTATGTTAATGAAATCAATTAGCATAGAGTAGTGGCATTTGTAGTGTAGATGCTCATTGCAATAATGAAAAAAAATAAAAAATAATAGAAAAATCATTGACTAAAATGAGTTTTTATGTTTTTAGGAAAAATCAATGCAACTTGAAAATGAAAAGGCAGGGAAATAATTATAGTTTGATAGATGTTTCTAATTTTTAATGAATGTATAGTTTGGACGTTGGCATTTAAAAAGTCTTGTTATTTTTTATTTTATGAGATAAATATATTAATACAATTAGTAATATAAAAAAATAGTAATAATATAATGACCTTTTATAAAATTTATAACCCTTTAAAATTAATATTTAGAAATTTTATTACCTTAAGAAATTTTATTACCCTTCATAAATGATGATTAACCAAAATTTTAAACCATATCAAAATGCTCTATGACAATCATTTTACCATCAAATTCCGTCACTGCTCTCAATTATCTCCTAATTTCATTTTAAAGCAGGAGTACCAAACAACTTTTGAGGTGAAATTATGATACAGATTGGAGTTGTTGAAGGAAAGTTGGTGGAGCTTGGGAAATTTTAGGGATTATATATAATATAATAGTTAAAAATTGGGAGATTTTTTTTTTAATGGATTTGATCAATTTGGAAAGAGGATATTGAAATATAGTAATGATTTTCAAATTTAATCCCAAAACTTAAATTTTTATTTGATTGTCCCTTTTATATATTTTAGTAAACAATATCATAATAAATACACATACAAATATGAAGATATTAAGAATCAAAGCATGATAAGCTTGAAAAGAATTACCACATGTAAATATGGTATCAGGGGCCTACCTTGTTTCCTTAGCACAGTCTTCTGGTTCGTCCGCGCTGGAACTTTGTATGTAGTTGGGGCATTCGTCAATCTTGAGGCTCTGGAAAAGACAAAAATTTCCAACTCCACGTAGACCTGTTTATAGTTTTCTATACTACGTAATTTCCATGCCTTTTCTATGCAGCCTGCATCGTAGATCTTTCTCCTTCCAATATGAGCCTTGGATATGTGAGGTCCTTTGTGTCATAGTTTTCCTCACTACCCGTAAGTGTAGCTTAATTTGGGAAAATTGACCTATGCCATCGATCTCCAAATTACCTTCATCGAGGCCGTTCACATCTGAAAACTTTAACATTGAGTTGATTCCTCTTTCCTTGATCTAGTGAGAAACTCTAGATCGCGGTATGTTTCTTATTCGTCGATCAAGATCGACCTCTCCTCATACTCGTCGATCAGAGTGGACCCTACCACTTTTCTCGAATTGATATCCTGACCTCACCCACGCTAGTTCACATCCCGAAATGAACCATGACCATAGATCTATCCCCGTCTTTTCCTCATCCTTCCGATCCTTTCTCCCTTTAGCAAATTTCATGATTTTGAAAAGTGATTTTGGCCAAGCATGTCCGCTGCGCAGAATGATTCGACACCATTGATATTTATTTAGATTGTTTTCAATCTTCCATTGTGGTTCCCATTTAACGTACTCCACACATCCAACGATCGCGCTTTTCCTCGCATCTCTGATCTGCAAAATTCCTTTCTACCATCGATGTTTATCATTTCAAATCGGGGCCGTCGATTCACACTGTCCTTTACCTCATTCCCGCTACTGATTGTTCCAGAGGGAGAATGCTACTCCATAGATTCCTTCAGCACCCCTGCAAACTCTGAGGATGCCTTCCCAACACTTTTCGATAAGGTGTTTTCCCCAAACACCTCCTATAATCGAAAATTTTGAATATGGTGCTAACATATTAAAGGCTGAGTTAAAATTTGTATAAGAAAATTACCCCCATAATAGAAATCCCCGCATCTGTTCGATTCAAAATGTAATTGATCAACAACTCTTCACATGCAGCTATTGTTTTCATTGCACATACGAATACACGATTTCCTTCACACCCCTCAAATAGGCAATTGGTAGCTTATGTGTTGACCCTGGTCGTGTGCTATTTATAAACCCTACGATATTTCTTGAAGCTTTTGACCTTTCATCAATATACACAATTTCATCTTTGTTCAGATTGTTGTCTAGCAGTTGAAAATAATTTGCTTCCAGTCCGTATGTCCACATACTTCATGTATATCGGACTAAGAAAAACCATTCATTGTATTTGTAGCATGGACCGACATACTCCATCAATCTAGTTTCAGTGCCATATGACACCTTTATTCCATCCATGAAAAATAGCCCTAGTCCATGTAAAGAGGATGGAGCAATGCGATAATTCCTCCCATTGAGGAAGAAATACGTGTCAACTTGGGGTAGCTCCTTAGGTAGCCATGATTTAACAAGATGTCTATACCTCGGGGGAAACTCAATTTCATCTATGCACTCATTATCATAACCACATGATCCTCCTTTAGAAACAAAAATTTCCATGCATTTACGAAATTTTCTCCTTACCTTTTCACCTCTAGTTGATCTCAACCTATTAGATATTTTATTAAACATCTCACTTTCAACCTCTTCTGGTCTATCTTCCTCACTTGAGGAAGATAGATCTAACAAGTACCTATTTGGTGGTACCTACAATCATTAAAATTGGGTATTATTTATTGCATAGAAACATTATTTAGGTGGTACTAATACATATAAATTCTCATGCTTGGTACCAGTTGATGTTGGAAAGGTGGGATTTCCTTGTGCAAACATTAGGGGTAACCCCTGGTGAAAATTATGTGGAAATTGAACCCAAGAGATGGAACAATTACACTCACAAAATTACTAATCAAACATGAAAAATTAACACCAAAGGAGACTGAAATTGGAGCATAACACTAATATGTATTGAATAAGTGTACAATAGCCAACCTTGTGAAGTAATAGGCTGCTGTAGTATATCATTACATGAGAGACTCGAATGCATAAATATTCCATTCGAAATAGTAAAAAAGAAGGCTTACTAAATCTAGTCAAATCCCCCATAAGTGCAAAAAGCAGTTTCCAAATCTATGAAGATGCTCACAAATTTGCTAAGTCAAGTGGGAAACCTAAAGAGGGATGGAAAGAAAACTCATACATGCTTTTATTAGGAGAAAAGGAGGGAGGATGATGTGGGAAAAAAACAAGTCAACTACACCTAGTCTAGCTTTTCCTTTTTCCTTAAATTTGAATAAAATAGGCATCTTTTTAGAAAAAGAAAATATGCACTTTGGAGGATCTGGAATAAAGAAGACATGCTAAATTGGGTTTTCAGGATGTTTCCCAAGTGCTCCATGACTCAGTTTTAGCATGTGTTGACTTCTAAGACATGTAGAAGGCAACTAGCATAGAATGGAATCTAGGAAACTAGGTAATAAGACAAAAATAATTAAAATTAATGTCTAAGGTAGGTAACTATGGGTTGATTATTCTAACACCCCCTCTTAAGCCTGACTTTATGAGTAAATATCAGAAAACTATAGGGCCTAGAAACAAGGCTTAGTGACCCTTTACATACTTCTTGTCCATACAACCAAGGAAAGAAGCAAAAACCCAGTGGGAAAATCCTCCCTTAAACATGGACATGGAAAACAAAATTTTGGAATATTGTCATCAATCATGCTTCATAGCATGATCAACAATCCCCTATAGTGATTTGATATTGTTGAATGTATTCTCACAAAAAAATTTGGTGAATATGTTTGCTACTTGTTCTGAAGATGCACAGAAGAGTAGATCAATGGTGCCATCATGCACAAGCTATATGATGCAATGCATATGGATCTCATTGTGCTTGGTTCACTGTCTCTGAATTGGATCATTGTAGATTCGAATGGTGCTCTGATTATCACAGTAGATAATGGTTGAAAAATCTGATTTGAAGCCACATTCTCCAAGTATCCCCTGCAACCACAAACATTGAGTTGCTACACTTACAACTCCTCTATACTCTGCTTCGGTAGATGAGAGTGCTATGGCACTTTGCTTCTTTCTTGACCAGCTGATTGGTCCTTCTGCAAGCATGAACACATATCCTGATGTAGACCTTTGATTTGTGTTGTTACCTGCCCAATCACTGTTAGTAAACCCAATCAAATCAAGATCATATTTTGCTTTGTAGAAGATCCCATGAGTTCTTGTTCCTTGAACAAAGTTTAGGATCATTTTGGCTACCCTCTAGTGGATCCCATGAGGCTGATCCATGTATCTTGAAGCCACACTAAATACATAATATATATCAAGTTGAGTGTGTGTAAGATAAAGCGAACACCCAATCAACTTCCTATACAGTGTATTATTTACCATAGGAGAAGAATCTGCTTCTTCAAGCTTAAATACTAAAAGGAAGGGAGTATTTCTTGGCTTGAAATATTTCATGCTGAACTTGTTCAACAAATCCAAAGCATACTATTAATGATGTACTTTTATTCCATGTTGGGATTGAGAAATTTCGAGACCCAAGAATTGGCTCAACAATCCCAAATCTGTCATAGAAAATGCATGGTTCATTGCATCCTTCAAGGAGGCAATCTCTTTCTTTGAAATTCCTATAATCAAAAGGTCATCCACATACAAGACAATAGTCATCAAAGAACCATGAATCAGCTTCAAATATAAATTAGGATTAGACTTGCATTGAAAAAAACTCAGTGATAGCAAAAAGCCATCAATCTTGGCATACCAAGCCCTGGGGGCTTGCTTGAGCCCATGCAATGATTTCTTTAACCTGCACACCAAATATGGATTAGAAGCAAACCATTTAGTTTGCTGCATGTAAATATCCTCAGTGAGATCTCCATTTAGGAAAGCACACTTCACATCCATGTGATGCACTTCCCACTGCTTCGAAGCTGCAATGGCTAGAGCTAGCCTTATGGAGTCCATCTTTTCCACTGGTGCAAAGGTTTCATTGTAGTCAATACCATGTACTTGTGAGTAGCCCTTGGATACCAATCTTTCCTTCTATTTCAAAGTTGAACCATCAGCAGCAAACTTAGTCTTGAAAATCCACTTATATTGAACTAGCTTCCTCCCTAGGGGAAGATCAACCAGTTCCTAAGTGTTGTTCTTTTGGAGCAAGCTGAATTCATATTTCATGGCTGTTTTCCATATTGGATCATGTGCTGCATATTCATATGTATGTGGATCTGATTCAACCATCAGATATCACTTCGCAGCAAATAGAGGATCTTTCACACAAAGGGCACTCTCAAATTGAGATCTAGTCCTCCTAGTGTCATTAGGATTTCCAACTAGCTCATCAGCTGCATGAATGGTATTTTCTGCCCATTTTGGTCTTGTAGGACTATTAGGATCTGCAATCAAATCATCATTATCATACATATCAGAATCAGAAAACTCATTAGTCTCTCTACTTACAATCAATGGATCTAGTGGTGAAGAAGACTCTCCAACTTCAATTACTACTAGAGGCTCTTCTTGGAACTGAACACTTCTTTCAATGAAAGATTTGTTAGTGCTCAAGTTGATCATCTTGTACCCTTTTGAATATTCAGAATACCCAACAAATAGGCACTCTTGGTTTTGGGGTTGCAAATCCTTCCTCTTTTCAGTTGGAATTCTATCCCAAGCCTTTGAGCCAAAAATCCTGAAATGGGTCACATATGGCTTGTGCCCACTCCAAGATTCGAAAGGAGTCATACCATCAAGCTACTTATGAGGCACCCTATTATGGATGTAGGATGCATATTTTATAGCCTTGGACCAAAAATTTGGTGGAAAAGTCTTAGCCTCCATCATGCAGGTTGCCATGTCCTTCAGTGACCTGTTCTTTCTCTCAGCAACACCATTTTGTTGTGGTGTGTAAGGGATCGAATGCTACATTTGAATACCTACATATTTACAATACTGAATGAGCTCAGATTTGACATACTCACCACCATTGTCAGATCTGAGGATCTTGAGTTTCCTCCCAGACTGGTTTTCAACAAAGGCTCTAAAGACTTTGAAGAGGTCAAAAACTTTAGACTTATGCTTTACAAAGTGAACCCAACAATACCTGGAAAATTCATCTATGAAGGTCAGTGCATATTTGTCTTGAATCATGGACATATGAGGGAATGGACTAACAATGTCACTGTGGATCAGCTCAAGAGGTGTAGAGGTTCTCTCATGACTAGCTTTCTCATATTTTTGCTCTCGGTGTTTTCCTAAGATACAACCTTGACAGACTCCCTTAGAAAAATTGATCTTTGGTAACCCTATGACCATATATTTTTCACTCAAATCAGAAAGATACTTACAGTAAAGATGGCCAAATATTTCATGCCAAAGCTTGCTTGCCTCATTAGCATGAATCAGAAGAGCAGAGGGGTTTGAGTAGGGCATAAAATGGGAAAAATTGTATACCTTCGAAGTGTGATCAACAACACCTTTTTCTATGACTTTACCATCGGAAATCTCAATGATTTCAACATCGTCAAGGGCGAATATGACTTTCTTTGGAGACCTAGAATGAGTCATCTGATACACTGACAGGATATTGGAGGCAAGAACTGGAACATACAAAACATTATTGAAACTACCATGGTCAAGATCAATCCTACCCTTCCCCAAACTATTAGTGAGAGAGTCATCTCCCAAAACTATTGGTGGCCCTTTCTACATGTCAAGAGAGGAGAATGTCTCTTTTGTCAAAACCATGTGTCTAGAAGCTCCAGAATCTATGATGAAGCTAGGTGAGCTTGATGTGCCAACAACAAAGGCATGTACTCTTTCTCTGTCTTCTAAATTTGATCCTCCTTCCTTCTTCTTTGAGCAATCAGGAAGGGAGATGTTACTCTTCTCCAAGAGTTGGGTCAATATGTCAATTTGCTTCTTCATACAAGAGCTCTCAATATGATAGCCCTTATTGTAATATGCGTACTTGCTCATTTCTCCTTTGTTCTTCTTCTTTTGGGAATTCTTCTTGGAACCTTGGGGCTCCTCTTGAGAATTAGACTTGTCTCTCTTTTGCTTAGGTGGATTTTCAGCTTTTTTCTTGCTTTTTGAATCCACCCTTGAATCTCCAACAACCAAAGCTGGGTATTTGGAAGGTTTGATGGTGCCCATCATCACCAACTTATCTTGATCCCGTGTGATGGATTCCATGAACTCTACAAGCATTAGAGGAAATTTGGGGTCTAAAATGGGCCTTATAAGAAAACGTGCCAACAACAAATTTTGTGAGTTGGAATTCAAGAACCAATAGAATTTCAATAAAATGAGTCAACCATAATGGTTGAATTGACATATTTATCATAAAAGAAAACTACTTTTTTGGTTCGTATTTTCGACATATCTCCATGTCTTTTTACTCAAATTTCAAGCGGGAGAGCTCGTTGGATGCGGAATTAAATTCCGCATCCAATGAGTACCCACACTGCATACTTTTTACGGACCCCACTGCCCCAAAAAAAAGAAATATGGGGTCCGTCAAAAGTATGCAGTGTGGGTACTAGTTGGATGCAGAATTAAATTCCGCATCCAACGAGCTCTCCCGCTCAGAATTTGAGTAAATACATAGGGAGATATGTCGAAAATACGAACACAAAAAGTAGTTTTTTTCATTCTTCCTCCAAAATTAATAATTATTATTTTATTATTTTAACTATTATTTTATTATTTTCCTTAGGAGGCCCATTTTAGACCCCAAATTTCCTCCAATGCTTAGGCATATTCCAGGTTGGAGCTGTCAACTTAGTGGCATGGAAGGTCAGAAAAAACACTGAATAGTCAAGGCCAAGCTTAGAGAGAATGGCCAAAACTAGTTTGTCTTCTTTGTTTTTTATCCCACACTGTTTCAACTGCAAAACAAGGGCCTTAAACTTGGAAAATTAGAGTTGCAATGATTCAAAGCTACTGGGACTCAAGGAGATAAGCTCATTCTCGATTTGATGTCCTCTCATCTCATATGTCTTTCCAAAAATTCCTTCTAGCTTCTCCCACACTTCATTAGGTGATTTCAATCCATCAAGATGGAAGAGGAGGTCTCTTGAAATGCTTAGACACAAAAGACCATAGGCCTCATCCCTCTTGTCGTGCCATTTAATTTTCTTTGCAATTGCATTGGGCTCTACTTCAGTTGCCATAGTCATCGTATAGAGACCTTTCGCTCTCAACAATATCTCCATATCATATTTCCACTCAAAGAAATTGAATGTAGTGAAGATGATCTTCTGAGATTGGTCCATAGCTTAGAAACTGTGCCCTTCATTCAACAAAATGCGCTTCGAGTCAAGATGTCGAAGCTGCAATAATAATTTGGAAGGAGACAAATCGATCTATAGAGGCTCTAATACCATGTGGGAATTGAACCCAAGAGATATAACAAATACACTCATAAAATTTCTAATCAAACATGCAAAATTAACACCAAAGGAGACTAAATTGGACCATAACACTAATCTGTATTGAATAAGTGTACAATAGACAAACTTGTTAAGTAATAGGCTGCTGAAATATATCATTACATGAGAGAATTGAATTCATAAAGATGCCATTTGAAATAGTTAAAAAGCAGGCTTACTAAATCTAGTCAAATCCCCCATAGGTGCAAAAAGCAGTTTCCAAATCTATGAAGATGCTCATGAATTTGCTAAGTCATGTGGGCAATCTAAATATGGATGGAAATAAAACTCATACATGCTTTTATTAGGAGAAAATGAGGGAGGATGATGTGGGAAAAAAACATGTCAACTACACCTAGTCTATCTTTTCCTTTTTCCTTAAATCTGAATAAAACAGGTAGCTTTTCAGAAAAAGTAGATATGCACTTTGGAGGATATGGAATAAATCAGACATGCTAAATTGGGTTTTCAGGATGTTTCCCAAGCACTCCATGACTCAATTTTAGCATGTGTTGACTTCTAAGACATGTAGCACATAATGGAATCTAGGAAACTAGGTAATAAGACAAAAATAATTAAAATTAATGCCTAAGGTAGGTATCTATAGGTTGATTATTCTAACAAATTATTCATTAGACATGACACGAGTTGGAATGGGAAATCGTCTGAATCTTGTCCCGATAGCCATTATGATTTTTAGGTTTTATCAGTTGCATCCGGATCACCATGTTTTAATTTGCAACCCTATACAACCTAATTCATTCTTGCACTTTCTTCCTTCGTTCCACTTGTGAATATTTTCCTTTTTCTATTAGAGGGTTAGCAGCCACCTTTGGTCTTAATTTGGAGGTACTTGGTAGTGGGGAAGTATGTATAACAAAATCTAAAATGTCAAAATAAATCTTCTATACTTATGGCAGAGAATCTAGTTCATGTTTATAAGATAAGATGATTTCATTAATGTCTAAAAAATGGACAAAAGATTGGTTAATGGGACTATTAATTAAAATAAATCATATTTTGTTCTATAGGAGTTCCCTAGGCTATTCCGAAAGCATAATCCTAGAATAATTTAGAAGTACAAACAAGTGGACACAAACCTTTTCATGGACATAATTCTGAAAAGAATCCCATGGCCATGAAAGGTCTTCTAGGCATTTAATCAACAACGAGAGGATTAAATCCATCATTTCAAACACCATTCAAATATTCAATGGACAAGTAAAAAAGAACATCCAGAAACAAGGGATCAACAATAAAACCAAATCCATATTCAAATATCATTATTCGAGAATTCCAACATTTCCTAGTTTTCTACAACAAATCGGTCAACCCATATTTCTTACAAATGTGTCAAGACCTCATTTATTTTGAGTTCATTATTAGATATTTGTTCCACAATATTTTTAGTAGTTTGTTAAGGTAGTTTCACATATAAATTATCTTTTGTAAGGAAGAGAGAGGGTGGATCTTCATTTGGGAAGTAGAGAGGAGGCCAATTTTCTGTTTTTAACAGTCATTAAAACAAGATCGAAAAGCCTGCTGTAACAACATCAAACTGAGTTGGAATCCATGCAGAAGATGGCAGAATTTGGCATGTTTTCCTTGCTTCCATTCACTAGTAGTAAAGGTGAAATGATTCCTTTATATTTCAGTTCTACAAATTCAATTTTTGAAGAGCAATATTGTAAATCAAACTTGAAACTTCTAGTGTGAAGTGTTTGATCAGAAAAAGAAGTTGACAATATGAGTGGTAGAAATAAAGTGTTGGATCCTACAGTATAGAAAATGTTGATATATATAGTGTTTCCACCAAAAAAGATGAAAACCCATATTTTTACATATTTTTATATCTTGACCATATTTTTATATCTTGTAGGTTTGATGAAGGTTCTCTCTATTGTTTGATGTTCCCTTAAATAACCCTAAAAAAGACATCAAAATTACTCATAGTATGTACCCATATCAAACAACATATATCATTGGAACATTCTTGGTTAGTATGGTGCATTAGAAAAAGCATGTGGGTGGCATGGAATTATTACAAGTTGATGAAATACCTCAGACCATGTGCCTCATACCTCAAACCTGAGGCCTTGTTGTAGGATTTCAACCTTTATTAATACTTGACTATCAAACCAACACAGGTTAGGGATGACATAGCATCACTAATTTTTTATTCATGAAATAAGGCATGGATGAGATTTAAATATTCAATTTCAAATTTGCTCTTACCCACGGTTTAGGTTCCCTTTATTGTTGTCCAAAATACAGTCAACTAGATGCCTAAAGTATATTCTAAGTGGCCAAGACTTTGATGATGTTTTCTTGCTGAGGATATCCGAATACACATTCTATTTTTTTATTAAGGGATTGCACCAAATTGTACATAGATGTCTAAAAAGAGATTAGGTCATCCATCAATCCAATATTTCATCAAAAACCTTACCTCTTAAATGTTAAAAAATGCCATCATTTTTAGCAGGAACAAGTACAACAAGAAACGACACAATGGTCACTGAGTGAAAAAGAATAGGTCAAATGGGTAGAAATCCCCTATACTAGACCCAAATATAGATGTTCACCCTACATAAATTTTTGATACGAAGGTGTAGTTCACCAAAATAAATGATCATATGAAAGGTTTCATGGGGAAAGTTGATATAATAGACTGTGACATTTACAATCTCACCCAATTCAGTGAGCTAGCACTACATAAGATGTGTGTGTGTGTGGTGTGTATTACATGTCTCATGTCGAACATTTCAATCATAGTATCCACACATATATATTTATTTATTATGTTACATGTCTCATTTCAATCATAGTATCATTGTGCAGAGGTCGATTTATGCATTGCTATAGAGAGGTGTCATTGGGGAAACGATATGGAGAAACAATGGTTATTAATAAAATTGGCATTGCTATAAAGAGGTGTCATTGGGAACGCGATATGGAGAAACATGCATTGTAGCTGGAATATTGTAGGAACAACTGGGTTGATGTGGCACTATAACCTAATAGAAAATGAGCCAAAACAAAAGTTGTTTGGGTTCCACATGGCCAGGAGTGCACAGAATGCAATGGAAGCATCCCGCCTCTCACCCAAAAGCTCCTTCCCAAGCTCCAAGTTTAAGAATATCTATTTGTGTTACCTATAGATTTTCTTCTCAAAATTTGTGTATATGAGAAGACGTGTATGATTCTTGTAACATTTGGGTGAACAAATTGGCAATTGTGTAAATGAACTTTATGAGCATCTAAAGAACATATTTAGGAAAATGAACAGTGCAAATGATAAGCTTTTCCATAAGATTCATACATTGTCCAGTCTAAGATCCTAAAATGGAAAATTTTCAATGGAAAATTGAACCCATTTCAAAAAAAAGGATTTACATCAAAATCTAAAATGAAAGAATGAATGTTCTCTACTTTTGGTAGAGAATCTAGTTCATGTTTATAAGATAAGATGTTTTTATTAATGTCCAAAAAATGGCCAAAAAGATAGGTTAATGGGAGTATTAATCAAAATAAATCATATGTTGTTCTATAGGAGTTCCCTAGGCTATTCCGAAAGCATAATCCTATAATAATTTAGAAGTACAAACAAGTGGACATAAATCTTTTCATGGACATAATTTTGAAAAGAATCCCATGGCCAGGAAAGATCTTCTAGGCATATAATCAGCAATGAGAGGATTAAATCCATCATTTCAGACAACATTCAAATATTCGATGGACAAGTAAAAAATCACATCCAGCAACAAGGGATCAACAATCAAACCAACTCCAGATTCAAAGACCAATATTCAAGTATTACAACAATTCCTAGTTTTCTACAACAAATCAGTCTACCCATATTTCTTACAAATGTGTCAAGACCTCATTTATTTTGAGTTCATTATTAGATATTTGTTCCACAATATTTTTAGTAGTTTGTTAAGGTAGTTTCACATATAAATTATCTTTTTAAGGAAGAGAGAGGGGGGATATTCATTTGGGAAGCAAAGACAAGGGAAGTAGAGAGGAGGTCAATTTTTTGTTTTTAACAGTCATTAAAACAACATCAAAAATCCTGTTGTAACAACATCAAACTGAGTTGGAATCCGCAGCAGAAGTTGACAGAATTTTGCATGTTTTCCTTGCTTCCATTCACTAGTAGTAAAGGTGAAATCATTCATTTAGATTTTAGTTCTACAAATTCAGATTTTGAAGAGCAATATTGTAAATCAAACTTGAAACTTCCAATGTGAAGTGTTGATCAGAAAAAGAAGTTGACAATATGAGTGGTAGAAATAAAGTGATGGATCCTGCAGTATAGAAAATGTTGATATATATAGTGTTTCCACCAAAAAAAGATGAAAACCCACAAAGAGTAGATTGACATATGTTGAAAAGGGAAGTATGGAAACATTTTTATCCTCCATTGTAGAATCCTCGTCCCCATGTATCAGTGGCTTGGGGTATGGGATACATCACATCAACACTTAAGCAGACTGCTGATGTGTTAAACATATTGAAAGGAAATGTGGGTTCCACAAAGAAAGGCATATTGTCGTACATGTTTAGTGAAATTGAGTGTAAAATTGGCCAGAAAACATACTCAATTTACAAAGGAAGCATAGGATAGTTAAGATGTCACCAATGAATGTTTGTAATTAATATGTGAAATCCATGTGAGTGGAGCTCTTTGCTTCAATGGATTAGTTCCATATTTCTTGTTTGGTGACTACTATTTCCTTATGGTTGTAGTTGAGTTAATTCTCTTAATTTCATCTATTTTTTGCTTACATTAAAGGTTTGGTAATTCTATTTCGCCCAAATCACATTCTTGATTAGTGTGAACCATGATCACTGTCAAAACAGGTTTTAGAAATTAGCTTGTAAGTTTCATGAACTTCTACACCTATAAGCAATATTTATGCCATTCCTACATTGTTGTAGACCGAGCGAGATTTTGTTTTGCAAACTAAAATGCCCCAAATATTCCTACAAATAATGTTTTTGATACAACCACATAAACATTGATGATGATGAAATTATACCCTACATTTCTAGTTGCAAGTTACATCTAAGATTTTTTCAAAGACATCAATTCATAGTTTCATCAAGTTTGAATCTTCTGTATGCTAGAAAATGAATATAAACTAGACTAGTAGTATCTTCTGAATTTCCATCTTTTAAGTCCATGTTTGATCCATATTTGTTATTAGTGTATATAAAGTTGGTTAGTAGTGTTACAAGGATATGATAAAATTGAGATAACTAAGTTACATCCTAAGCCAATCTCATAAAAAAGTAGAGCATAAGTTACAACAAAGATCCATATGTCTCCAAGGTCAATGGAAAGTAGGCATATCTAACCAACAACATAAAATACAATTTTGTATGTATGGGTAGGGCCTACCTTCTCTTCAAAGAAAGAGAAGACAATATAATGGGTGCATCGAGCATAATAAGCATAGGGTTGCATTTAAGCCGTGAGCTATGTCAGCTCAAAAAAAAAACACAAGCAGTTGTGCTTAGAGTTTTGCACACAATCAACTCCATAAATGATTTATTAAATAACTATACCAAAAGTAGTTTTACATCACTATTGGCCTGTGACTCAATGAATTTTTATTGAGGAAATATGGGTGGAGAAATAGTGGAAAGTCATTTTAGAAACTACACCTATGGAAAACCTTCTTGATACCCTAAATTATGATAATGCAGAAGAACTAATGCCATGCACAATTGTATATTATAGTACCATGCAGTAGATATATTAGGTTCATGCATAGTTTACAATAGCTCAAAACAAGCTTGAGAGGTAGATTTATCATAAACAAGAAGCAAGGAGTCATTTCATTTTAAACAAGAAAAGGGTTCTTATACAAGTCCCCCTTTTTAGCATGGAATTTAAACATAGAATATTATCATGGGGAAATCAATTCACAAGCAAAACAAAGGTGGCATCACCCACAATTCATTTAGGGTATGGAAGTCCTTATTCTCAAAGTTATTGGTTGACTTTGATGCTGAAGTGATGGTAAGTGAGGTTTTGTTGTAAAGTCACCTACAGTAAGTTAAAAATGAAAGATGCCTACCTAATTAGAAAATGAAAGACTGAAACAAAACCATAATAGTAGTAAAGTGCATACTAGAAATCATGATCAGTGGTACAAACAAAAGTAAGTCTTATTTGGACCCTTTCTTATATTAAAAAAAAATCAGATCAAACCTTGTCTTCTTATAGACAAGTCATTGAAATAGAACAGTTCTTGGCCCTTACATGAGGGCATGGACATACTTATGAGAGAGAGAGATAGGTGTTGTAGAATAGGTTAGATAAGAAGGTATAGTAGTCAAGACAACCAAAAAACAAATTCAATATATCAACTAGGAAAACCAATAAGTGTATAACCTAGAAGAACAATCTAGGGAAGTGATACAACATTCTATACAAACAATGGTCCAATAAAACTGTCTAAGCACAATTAGATACCATATCCAACAAATAGGAACCACTTTAAACATCCCAACACGCTAACAATGGTCTCAAACATCCCAACATGTTGATAGATGTATTGAAAAAACAATCCAATATGTTGATAGTGGTCTCAAGAAGCCCAACATGATGACGAAGGTCTTCAACAAACAATCCAACAAGATGATAGTGGTATTAAGAATCCCAACATGTTGAAAATGGGTTGGTTATAACACACAAAACAGTCCAAGGAATCCCCTAGCATCCTTAGCAGAAATCACAGCCCAATACTAGTAGGCTAACAAGGCCACGACCCGGCCTTAAGCACACTAACAAGGTCACGTCCCAACCTTAAGCAGTGTGACACAATCATGATCTAGATGTAAGCAGGATAACAAGGTCATGGACCAACGTTAAGGGTCCAACCATGGTCACGGATCAACCTTAACAGGATCATAACATTCACAACCAAACACTAGCAGATCAACAAGGGTTATGATGCAACCTAGGAAGGATCAAACAGTCACAACCTAGCCCTAGCAGCCTTGAAACACTCATAACCCATATCTAGCAACCTTAAAATAGTCACGGCCTAGCTCCAATAATCATGGACCAATAGTTACTCATTAAGGTAAGTTGTGAGGTAAAGAGAGAAAGAGCAACAAACCCTTAGATCTCAAGAACAAGAGAGCAAGGACTGCATATCAAATGTAGAAAGCATAACTCATACCTTATCTTCCTTGTATCATAATTAGATCTATCCGTTTAATTTATGAGCTTCAAATATCTTCTAGAAGGGTCACCCTTAAAACTTTAGGGCTAAACAAGACACCCTAGCTTTTAGGAGTCTTTCCAAATTAAAACATGAAACAATATTAAGTTGACTTAGGATAAGGTAGAAAGGTCAAGACATTATTAGCACAGCTACTTAACTTGTGGTTGGTGAATAGGGATAGTTCATAAGCTACGTGTTATTAATAAGTTATCAATTTTTTATTGTTTATTTTGAATTTGTAACAACTACCATAAAATTAATATGGACAAAAAAATATAGGTGCTTGTCTATCTCAAAATTTCAAATAAAAACATCTATGGAGATAATTACCAGATTTGGGGTGGACTACTACTGCCTATGCTTTTTCATCTATGGACTAGGATGAGACAAGTGTAATGTCCAGATTGATTTTATAGTAGTTGTTCAAAATTCTAAATAAACAATTAGAAAAAAAGAATATAAAAAATAACTGGTAGCTTGAATGGATAACTCAGAGCTGATGAATAAATAACCAATAGTTCATGGAAGATAACTAGAAGAATGTGATGAAAAGAAAACTAATATAAAAAATAGCTGATAGTTATACATGGATAACTCACACTTGAACTAGTTTAACTAAAGAATATGAAGAATACAAAAATATTTCCAAATTGTTTTCCATTTCATAACTATTTCTCAATCATTTGATTCCTATCTACATTATCGAGCCATAAACTTTATAAATATGCTAATTTGAATAAAATTTACGATAACAACTACATACACCCTACAAATAATACAAATAATAATGTATATGAATGCCTAACTTGCATGCATCCACAACCTGTATATCACAATTTACATAAACTCATAGCTATTAAACTTGAACAATCATTCAAACTATTTACATAAAACTCATGTATTCGTATTCAATTAGTTTTATATTTTAAATGTAAAATAATAAAAGCATTTTTATCTATTTTATTTTATAAGATTGTTTCGCAGATCCTTGAGCGGAACTTGAACTATTATCTGCCAAACGTCCAAGTTTACCTGCGCCTCTCATTATTTTATTGCTAGTCCAGTGAAAAGGGTTTTGGCATAGCTGTGAAATAACATTGATTACCATTTGGGTTATACAAATTTATAATGATTTGGCAAAGCTAAATTTTTTTTTAATAATTTTAAAAATTTTAAAATTATAAAAGTAGAATATTTATCTGATTTTTAGAATCCTTAGTTTAGTGAATAGGGTTTTGGCATAGTTGTTAAATAATATTGACATACTATTTAAGTTATAACTAGTACAATCATTTAATTTGTGATTTTTGGTATAATTCTAAACTAATAATGATATGTAATTTAGATTATAACTAGTACAACCACTTAACTTGTGGTTGTGAATATGGATAAGTCACAAGGGCATCAACTACTAGTGATCCATGTATCAACTACAATGCATCAGCTATTGGTTATTTTTTATATTCATTTTCTTTTATAATTGTTTATTTTGAATTTGAAATGACCCCCATAAAATCAATCTCAATAGTACACTTGTCTCATACTCTTGTAATCTAAGAAAATCATAGGTTCTAGTCCATCCCAAATTCTAGAACATCTGTTAAAATTTGGGGTAGAATGGCGTTTATGCTTTCCTTCGATTGCACCTGGACGAGACAAGTGTACTATCTAGATTGATTTTATGGAAAGTAAAAAAAACAAAAAATGTAATGAAATGAAAAAAGAATAATAAATGTGTAAAGAACTCTTTACACCATATTTCTTCAAAAATCAAGAGAAAGATTACCATAAATAAGAATATAGTTTTCCTGTCTTTGAAGCGAATTATTTGACTTTTTACTATCCAATTTCACAATGTGGTCAGAAACATATTTAAACCAAAATAATTAAAAAATACATTTTCATCTTAATTAAACTTATAATCCAGACCTTTAGTCAAGCTCAATCACAATGGTAGGCTTGAATCATCTATGAGAGAACTAAAATCATGAATACATATATAACCCTAAAACAACTTTTAAGGTGAAATTATGCTACGGATTGGAGTGGTTGAAGGAAAGTTGGCCGAGCTTTGGAAATTTTAAGGATTATATATAATATAATAGTTAAAAATTGGAAGATTTTTTTTTATGGATTTGATCAATTTGGAAAGAGGATATTAAAATATAGTAATGATTTTCAAATTTAATCTCAAAACTTTAATTTCTCTTTGACTGTCCCTTTTATATATTTTAGTAAACAATCTCATAATAAATACACATACAAATATGAAGATATTAAGAATCAAAGCATGATAAGCTTGAAAATAATTACCACATGTAAATATGAAGATATTAGGAATCAAAGCATGATAAGCTTAAAAATAATTAGTAAAAGAGAAAAGATTTAATAAGGTATATGGAAAGAATTACATTTCTGTGCATAATTCAGATTCTTGATATACTTGTGGTTTCTCTTTCATATTCAAGAGAAAGTTACATCACAAGCATATAATGATTATGCATATTTGATACTTCCAAGAAAAAGGAAACCAACCTATCCACTTTCTCATTTGTTTATTTATTCAATGTCGTTATTGGCTCCTAGCTATAAAGATGGTCAATTGAAATGTATACTCTTTATTTTTTTGCAAACTAAACTATATGAATTTTCTTAATAGTCATAGATCCAAAAGGAAAGCAGCAGGTGTAACTCTGCTACAATGGGTTTGTAGGAATATATTAAACCCACTCACAACTTAGGATAAAATAATTAATCATTATTTGATTAATTATTCACCCATTAGCTTAATTAGTTGGCATCCACTTGCACCTTAAAGTCAATACATGCCATCTATATCTTAGGAATGATTTATTTCCAATTTTGGGTTGATTTTGACCACCTTTTGACCATCCAGAATTAGTATACAGGACTTTATAGCAGATTCTGCTTTATTCTACTTTTTCTGCTTTTCCTGCTTTTCTATGGATACGATAAAAGCTAGTCAACAAGGAAACTGGGAGCTTTTGTTTCCAACCCATCCTCCATTAGTTTTTCTCCATTTCCCAAGATTAGCATGTTATTTCCATCTCCTTGACAACTCACTCATGCTTTTTCCAACTCGTGAGGTCCTTGATAGATTTGGTAAGTGCTTTAGCCACCTATGGGGGTTTGCTATATTTTGGTAAGTCAGCCTTTTTGAGCTTTATGAGTTGTTTCCATACAATTCGATTTTCCTATGAGGGATGTACTATTTATGTACACTATTATTCATAATTATTCAATGGAAGGATACACACCAATATTCATCTCTTCATTCATGTGATTCAGTCTCTTTTCCTCTCTCTATTTTTCCTGTGTATGCTTGTGGGAATTCTTAGTAGCAAGATCTATTTCATGTGCTTCTTTTTAGCATAATTGCACATAGCATTGATCTATTATTTCTACATGGTATCAAAGCTACAAGTTTGATCAAGTTCTACAGAGTTGAGGAGCGCTTCCAGTCTCTTGTCCCTCTTTGAAGAAGAGCTTGTCTAGCTTACAAGATTTTCTCCTAGTTTTTTTTGTAGGTTGCAGAGAGTATATCTTAGAGCATATCAACAACTTCAATATGGATTCAAAAGTTCCTCTACTATCTCCTTTCAACTATGCTTATTGGAAGCCAAAGATGAGTGCATACTTGAAGAGGCAATGTCTCTTTGATGTCCCCATTGGTGCATTGAGTGAACCTGAGTCTTATGAAGAGAAGATTGATTGGCTAAATAATTGTGATAGAGCTTGTTGAATTATGTGTTTGGGAATTTCTCCAAATATATATCATCTCATAGATTCTGCTGAATTTCCATTTGAGCTTTGGAAAATTTTGGACAAAGCTTTTGGTTTGCAGGAAATTGAAGATGAAGCATGGAGCGAACCTAGCATCTCCTCTTGTTCTCTCTCTCAAGATTTCTTGGCCTCTACATTATCTAATGAATTTGATCATGATGAAGAAGTTTCTCATACAATTCATGTTGTTGCTACCCTCATTGATTCAAATGCTTCCTCCTTCAATGAAGAAGCAAATATTGAAGAGCCATTTTTTTCTGTGTCTCTTGAAGGTGATTTTTCTTCTTGTGATACTATTGATGAAAAAGAAGTAACATATGCAGCTGTTGTTGATATTTATTATGATCCTATAAACCATTCATTGTTCTCTCAATCTCCTATCTTAGATTCTGAGATCTATGTGCCAGATTCTTTACACCTCTTGCATGCCTCTCTCATTGATGGTGCGCAACCCAGTGACTTACAGGATGTTTGCTTAGCCACATCAAGCCTTATTTGTGTCATACCACTTACCTTACTTGATCTCATGTGCTTCATCATATCCTCCTTTGTTCTTGGCATCAATACTTAGAGCCTTCTTGAATATTGCGAACATCTCATTCTTTCCTCCTTTCATACATAGGATTCATTATCAGTGTATTCCCATGAGTCTATTGATATGCTTATATGTGATCCTTTGGATTCTGATTTAGAAGCATATTTGTAGGTTGATACACATATAATACCACCATCCATACTATCTACCATAGCTCTGAATAATCCAAAGACTATACAAATCTCAAGCTCACTAGTTGATTCCTCATGGGTCTCTTATGCAGTGATATTTATCTTACATGGTTTGAAGTCTTTCCTAACTTTCAGTAGCTGGTTATCCATGTCCTTAGTCATATATGGACTGATATTAAACATGTTTGGATCTGTTCTAAATACTTATGATTCAGATCTTATGCCCATCCATCATTTAGATTTTTACACCTATCAGTTTTCCCCAGTTGTTCATAATTTTCCTAGTCTAGCCCTATATCCTCATGGAGCCACTGAAGCCTTTGTCTTTGTTGTTCCATATGTTAATATTTCTGATATATCAGAGTTTTACTAGCCTCATATCAAATCTATACAGGTGCTACATTAGATTGGAAGATTGACATGCGATTCACATCATAATTTTGCAACTATTCAGGGAATTGGGTGTGAAATAAATTGTCTTAACTTTTGTACTCTTTGGGAAGAAGTATGCACAGATCTCTTTTCCATTTCAGATTATGTTTGTAGATCAGAGTTTGACAGAAAAAAGAAGCATTCAGATAATGCTCCTACTTCATCAGTTGATGAGATACAAGGAGTCTCTCCTCTTCATTCTTATAGGTTCTACACTCCAGCACATGATCACGGAGTTCATGATTTCTTCAGCAAGCCCTTCATTCAGAAGCAGTTCATTCAGCTCATTAAAGTGAAGATGAAGATATGTTGAAGACATATTTCAAATTTTGTGCCTTGTCCTATCTTGAGGGAGGATTTTCCCCATGTGGTTTTGCCTCTTTCCTCACTTTTCTGGGCATAATAATTGTTAAAGGGTGACCATAGCCTTATTGCTGGGCCCTATATGCATCCATATTTTTTGTCATACCATCATAAATTCATACTTATAGGGGGGTGTAGGAATATATTAAACCCACTCACAACTTAGGATAAAATAATTAATCATTATTTGATTAATTATTCACCCACTAGCTTAATTAGTTGGCATCCACTTGCACCTTAAAGTCAATACATGCCATCTATATCCTAGGAATGATTTATTTCCAATTATGGGTTGATCTTGACCACCTTTTGACCATCCAGAATTAGTATACAGGACTTTACAGCAGATTCTGCTTTATTCTGCTTTTTCCACTTTTCTTGCTTTTCTATGGATAAGATAAAAGCTAGTCAACTAGGAAACTGGGAGCTTTTGTTTCCAACCCATCCTCCATTAGTTTTTCTCCATTTTCTATGATTAGCATGTTATTTCCATCTCCTTAACAACTCACTCATGCTTTTTCCAACTCGTGAGGTCCTTGATAGATTTGGTAAGTGCTTTAGCCACCTATGGGGGTTTTCTATATTTTGGTAAGTCATCCTTTTTGAGCTTTATGAGTTGTTTCCATACAATTTGATTTTCCTATGAGGGATGTACTATTTATGTACACTATTATTCATAATTATTCAATGGAAGGATACACACCAATACTCATCTCTTCATTCATGTGATTTAGTCTCTTTTCTTCTCTCTATTTTTCCTATGTATGCTTGTGAGAATTCTTAGTAGAAAGATCTATTTCCTATGCTTCTTTTTAGCATCATTGCACATAGCATTGATCTAATATTTCTACAGGGCTTTCTATGTTTTTTTCTTTTTTGTTTTAGGTGTTTACGTTCGTATCTACTCTACTAAAAGCTTTAGAATTTTCAGCATCTATAGTAGCAGACTTAGAAATTTAGCAATTTGCTCAAATGTTTTTGTAATTTTGGGTCTTATAGGCCTCTTAGATGGCTCCAGACTTCTCCATTTTTGTATTCTTGGCTAGCTTCAACCTTTTTTATCTATACAATATATTCACGGCTTCTGTTAAAAAACAATAATGTTATGGTAGAGATGGAAGGAATCTATAAAGTTATCGTATGTGTATGGATATGGACAAATGTTGCACATGCTAAGATAGTCGCATGGTTGTGTGACATATAGATAAGCATTCTTTTTTATTAAAATATGTTTTGGAAATTGGGAAATGTCTGTTATCATGCAACTGAATTTGACTTGTAGGAAAGATCATGTACAATCACCTACAAGAAAATAAGGATGAGACTTGTTCTGCCATCCCTGAATAATTCTCATTGTTCGTATCTACCTTTCATTATGGGATACTAACAACTTATTAGCATACTTTCAATCGGCCCTGGTTCAGATCCCTTGTTTGTTAACAAAGACCAAGATATTGTCCTGATAGAGCAGGACTCCACTGGCAACACCTGTGACACAGATGAAGTCTCGCCCAAGCTATCCTATGGGGGAATGCCAGAATCATGTTTCTTTAGTTATGTCGGGGATTTCACTTTACAGTACTATCAGATCACTAGAGCGAAATCAAGAATAATACTTATGTTTTCATTCATTCATTCAAGATAACTATCTATTGATCCGTCGACGCATATTGCAGTATTTAACTTAAAGTATTAGCATAGAGTCTACCTATTCGGTGTTTGAAACTTATATATAAGATTATTCGTAATAGAGGTTGTGCGACATATTCATATCAGCTCATTCACCATAGGAAATTATTCAAAATAATCATAAATATCAAAGATACACAAAGATAAAATTTAGCGTGGAAACCCATCTGGGAAAAACCATAAAGGTTCTCTTCATCTGGCATGAGAAATAGGTTAGCGCATTTGTTATGTACACTCAGCTTACATAATCTTCTTTAGATATTCTTTACAATTCATACATCCTTCTCTTGTCTCATGCTCTCTGGTTTGGTCTCTCTCTCTCTCTTTGTATTTCTTCTCTTCTTCTTTGAATTGCCAATCTGCACATAACCTGGATCAAAGCTATTATTGTCTTTGACTAATCAACTAACTTTAACAGTCTCCTTAATGACCAACCCACACAAATCTTGGGTTCATGATTTTATAATCTTTTCTTATTTTACAATTCTTGATCAAACCGTCAACTGACTAACAACTATTAGTTGATAGGCTATCTTTCTAGTTTAATACATTCAGTTACATCTAAAAATAGGCAATATCGGCCCAAAATACAATTATTCTTTGTTACTAAAAGAAAGCTTTTAGTCTAACTAACTCTTTCCAAAATTAGTTGAACTCTACTTTTCAACTTGATTGATTCCTCTTCTGTCGCGATTCCTTTCCTCGCATCTTCTTCTATCATAACTTCTTCCGTCTTGTGACCATAATCTTCATTTTCCTGAACAGAATTCTTTCTACCTTTTCCTAGGACCAAAAATCCCCCAACACTCACCAATGGATCATCCCGAGATTTATCAGTTTGAAACCTCTGTCAATGCGACCTTGCTTTGAAAATCTTGAAATATTTTCACTACTTGTTCGGTTTCATGTCGCACTTCTGCTTCTAATTTCTTCAAGTTTTCCACAAGTTCATAAATGTTGTGTTCCAAAGTTGTCAGCCCTGTTAACCCAAAGGATTATCTCACCTTTTCATGTACAGTTTGAATGAAACTTGTAACCTTCTCTACTTCTGCTTGCAAATCAGTGACCATGTCAGTTCTCTTTTGTTGTTGTGTTCACAGTTTTGCTACCTGTTGTTGTAGCTTCTTCACATCGACAGCCTTAGCTATTTTATAAATTGTCAGCAACTTCTTTAGATAATTCTTCATTTTGTTGAATTATACCTCAGCAGTATGCAACTACTCCATTACTTGTTTTAATTCTTCATCGTCGATCAAAGATTCCCATGATTGACAAACTTGCTCGACCACTTTGGCACAAATTGCCTCCACCTCTTCGATATTCGTCACAACATCAGTTGCTACTTTTCTTCTCTCTTTTGTTACCTCTGTAGGTGTACTGGGCACCACTTGTGCTTCTACCCCCACTACTCTCTTACAGAGGTTCTTGGAAATCTCACCTAGTCTGAAGAATTTTTCCTTTGAAAAAATTTCTGATGTGATGCCTTCGGCTATGAAATTGCTACATGTGAGTGTAACAGTCATGCTGTTTCAGTGCATGTCCTCCTGCTAAGTATTAGCTTTTTTTTTGTGTAGTGTACTGTTTTCTTTATCTTCTTAACAATATTGTTCGATGAATTGGCCTGATATACCAGTGCCCGCTCTCGATTCTTCATCTCTACTACTGCATCATGATGAATGACATGCACTTCATACATGATGCAGTAGTAGAGATGAATAATTGAGAGTGGGCACTGGTATATCAGGTCAATTCATCGAACAATACACGACTCACCAAAAAGGCTAATCACAATAAACGACTCACCATCCTAATATTTCATTACATACAAGGGCTCCCAAGGAGAAAATGTCTTCGACGAGATTCGAACCCGGGTGAGAAGCGCAATAACCATATCCCCCAACCACCCGAGCTACACCCCATGGGCTCTCTCTCTCTCTATATATATATTATCAATTTGTATTATGATTTTTCATTAAGTTTTATTGTATATATTTTGAAAATTTTGAAACTTTAAAATTAAGAATTTATCAAATTTATTGTCAAAAATTACATTTTTCTAATATTTGAGAAACTTTAAGCTCACATAAATGGAACACTACCTCCCATTAGGTGACTATGATCTTAACTGTTGAAATATTTAAAAAAATGATTAAATTAATAATCTAGTAACACTAAATAAAATTTAAAGATAAAAAATCACAATGAATGATGTTAAAATTGAGACCAATATTCATGTCCTTAATGGTAAAACTAATCATGGAGTAATACTAAAATTGAGATTAAAAATCATGTCCTTTATAGGAAAAGGAATCATTGGGTATAAAGCTTTTATATATGTGTGGGGAACATGTTGTTTCTATATTTGGTCCAAATTTATCTTTGTGCAAAAACTTAGGAGTTTATAAAAAAATATATTAACTAATTTGGACAGTTTCATTTTCACTATGCTCAATTATAAATATAATGAGAACTAGAGTATTCTATGTCATGTGCATTTCAAAGAAATCCATGTATCTATACATCCTTTTTGAAAATAATGATCACATTCAGAAGCATTCGAACCTTGTCATCATCTTCTAACACTGATAAGAAAATATTACACATTATATCACTCACATCAGATCCTTTTTTATATGTATAAGAGTCAACAGTTATTAGTTGAGTTGAGGAGTGGTCAACTAATGCTGGAAAAACATTCCCCACAAACTAGTCTAATTGTTTAGTTATTTAAATAAAATTTGTAGTCAGCAGTTGCATGCATCCCAAGATCCCTAACTAAAGATAATAATTTATGTGGAAATGAGTGATGATAATTATCAATTGCATGCATCCCACAACTCCTTACCTATATGCATCCCATAGATTGCTTCCTAAAGGTAATATAAATCACAAAGTCATAGAACTTAAACCCAACCATTGATATGCACCATTAGTGAGATACATTGGAATTAGTTTGTCTTGCATGCCCTTCACAAATTGCATAAACTCATAGGTATCAAACTTGAATATCAGCATGTTGTTAAATGTACAGCATCAGGAGTCATTCTCCATGAGACTTGTGTTATATCAAGTCTGGAACTTATGTTGTATCAAGATCAGAAAATTATGTTGTATTAAGTTAAGAGCTTGTGTTGTATCAAGCTAGGACATTGTGTTGTATCAATTCCTATTCATGAGATATTCTTGTACTATGATCTTGTGTTGTATAGAGATCAGAACCTTGTGTTGTATCAAGGTCGGAACCTTGTGTTGTATCAAGGTTGAAGACTTGTGTTGCATCAAGTCTGGAACTTATGTTGTATTATGTTCAAGAGTCTTGTGTTGTATCAAAACTGGTCTTCTGCTATATGAAGACCACATGACTTATGTTGTATCAATTCATGAGGATATACTATGTGATGTATGGCTAGTCATGGTTACTAGGTGCTATAAGTATCTTTTAGGGATTATCTACCCCTAGAGTGATTTACTTTAGCATATGACTATATGACTTGAGGTAATACATATAATCATAGGTTCGAAACACTTCTTATGAGTATGATATGTTAAAGAAGATTAATTAATTAAACACCCATGGACCATGTAGAATTAATTAATGATAAATGAGATGAGAGAAGAGATAGAGAAAGGATTCAAATTTCCCATGTCAACCTCTAGTGAACTCGAATCACAAAGACATTAGTTAAGTCTAAGTTGTGGAAAACAAGTTTCAGTTCATTAATGAATCTATTCCTTGAATTATGCAAAGTGTTTGTTGTGGATTGAACTTATTGTGAAGCACTAAATGCATTCAGTTAAACTCCTAACCAATGCTCAACAGTTAGTTAATCAGCTCACATTGAGTTCCATTCAGTTCAGTTCAATTATATTCAATTCAGTTCAGTTCAATCAGTTCACATTTAGTTAAAGGAGGTTAACACCAGTGAATTAATGGAGGGCACATATCTTTGGTATGGGAGATAACTTCAAGGTGAAAACTTCGGACCAAGTCAAGGAAGGGGCAATAGGTAATGTGTTGATAGTGCACACAGTTTTCACAGTGCCCAAAAGGCATGAAACCATTTTCTACCTCTCATTGTATGACTGAATAAGCTTGTTATTAGAGTGATATGCACTCGGAAAGGCTAAGACAATATTTCGAGTGATCTCTATTCTCTAGTGCTACTTTGATATCTCTTATCAAGCAATCTGCAAGCGTTGTAAAATCTCTCTGCAATTATCTATCATACTCAAAGGCTTGTTGGGTTTTCATCCTTCGAATTTGGAGGGTTTTCCCAAGGTACATCACGTGTCTTATGGATTGAATGATTTGTGTATTTGAATTGTGTACAAGATCTACATGCACTAGATTTGTTTATCAAAAAATTTAAAGTTCAAGTATATTCAATTTTTGTTCAAACATTGACACATGCACTGTTAGTAAAATCCATTCAAATAATTTATAGCAGTGTGCTATTAATGCCAAGAGTACTGCAATTGCAAGCACATATAAGTGAGGTATATAAATTCAAACATATTTTGACCTGGTCAATCTTGTATTAAGCATATCACACGTAAAAGTAATGGGAAAACCCAATATCTTATTATAAAAAAACAAGACGACAAATAATAGTAATAGAATATATTTATTTAGTTATAGGCTAATTCTAAAATAATTTATTTTTCTGTTCTAGGTTAGCTTCGAAAATAGAATATTTATATTTAATTCTAAGTTAATTCTGAAATATAATATATTCATTTAATTCTAGGTTAATTTCGAAGAATTTATTTTTTAATTCTAGGATTGATCCATTAATTTAAATTTAAATTTACCTAGTACCATCTTAACCTAACAATATCACGTACCATCTAAACCTAACTCTATTAAGTATAGAGTTCTTAAGAAATAAAAACATGTTGGTGGACCTTCCCGGTCGCTAGAATCCACTCTATTCCAATTATCAAAATTTTAATCAACACAAATAGTTAACATCTAAGAAGAGATAATGGGAAGTCACTTTTCCCACAAACTACTCCTATTGCTTACTTATTTAAACGAAATTTACGACTAACATCTAAATGCATCCCGAAATTATAGAAAGTACAAACTCATAGATCTTAAAAGCTAACACTGATGTGCATGGATAGTAAAATCCATTTGAAGCATGCACATCACAACTTGCATAAACACATAGATATTATACTTGAATAAACACAGATACTAAACTTGAATATTGACTAGCATGGTTAGTAAAATCCATTCAAATTAGTTTATCCATTACATTGTTAGTAAAACATGTGCATTTTTTATCCAACTTGATGCATATTTCAAACGTAATATAATGAAACCATTCTTCTCTATTTTATAATATTGTCTCCCAAAACCTTATTGGAACTTGCACTATTATTGAATAAGTTAGAGAGACCTATCATATGGAACTTGGAAGGCTCCAACTTCTGTCTCTCCAAATCTCTAAACAAAATGAACTTTCTTAAATGTATGGTGAAGTATCCCATAGCATCTACTTGCATCTTACAAGGCAATGAAAATTTATAAACTAAAACATATCAAAATAAGATGTGCATATATAAACGCTCGGAAGATGAGTAAGGGATTATTATGAATAACAAAACATGGAAATGCTTAAAGATGCATACATTTCTTCAAGGAAAGGGAGAGGTGGAGTACAAACTCTACTAGAATGAATGTGGTGGTTATGATGAATTTCCCCTAACATTGAGATCAATTTACAAGAAACATTTGATCGTCAATTATTATGCTTGGAATAGTGACCAACAACTACTTGTAATATATGAGATGTTTCAATTCTTGGGATACAACTACATTATACAAACCTACAATATTCATGGAGAAAATTTGGGTTTGATTATTTTTCGAAAGTGTCCATGTGGGATCAAAAGATATAAATGCTTAACAACAAATAAATAGGATATTAATTCTATATTATGGTCCATCATATTCTATTGGCGAATGGATGATTCTAGTGGAATATAAGCATAGTATGCCATCATAAGGTCTAAATTCAAATATATATGCACACATCATCTGCAGTTGGAAAGATGTAATGAAGTGAATAGAGGCAATCTCAATATATAAATGGTCATTCATACACACATTAATAATTTTCCGGATTTATAAATCGTAGTAAAGGAAAGGACCCTACTATAATACCGAATTATCAATTTATTGAGGTTATAAATGATAAAGATGGAGATATGAAAAGACATGTTTATAGATTGATAATGATTGAGGCTATTACAAACCTTAATATTGGGATGAATTATTGATTAACTACCCATTTATAAAGTGCATTCCTGTACGAAAGAGGAGAGAAAAAGAAGGTCTCCCTAGGGATGTTTCTAAGGGAACAAACCCAAAGGATAAGAAATAAGTGTGGCTTGTTTTCAAACCTACAAATTCAAAATTTTGTTTTATTTTAAATGATTGAATATTGAAAGTATGCAGTGTTGATAATATCTTTTAGTGAGTCATTTGACTCTAATGATTCCATTGAAGGATCAAGATATTTATCTCATAGGAACAAGAGGAAGAGCCCTTTTAATAAAAACTTACATGGAGAATTTAGGAAGGTCAAACTTCCTACATTTGATAGTGAAGTAAAATATTCTCAAGAAGTTGAGGATTGGCTTCTTGGGATGAGGAAGTATTTCCAAGTTCAATACTACTCAATAAATATGAAATCAAGAGTATGAATGGAAGAGCATCTATATGGTGGGATCACCTTAGGAAAGTGAAGAAGATCAATGAAAGGAAGATTGAGTGGAATTAGTTCAAGAAATACTTTAAGCAAAAGTACCTCTCAAATAGGTACTATGATGATAAAAGCAAAGAGTTCCGTGAGTTGAAATTGGGACAAATGACTATGGAGGAATGTGCAAATAAATTTTTGGTTTTATTGAGATATCTCAAGTATATTATATATGATAAAGTAAACTTTTAGCACTTTATAAGTGGGATACATCAGTTATATAAAGACAAGATTGAATTTGATGAACCTCAAACTCTAGACGAGACCATAAGAAAGACCAAGTATTTCTATGATCAGAAAAAAAGCAGGCCATAATTCCATAAGGCATGGAAGGACAAGAAAAATGAGAAGTTTGACCAAAGGAAGAAGGGGTTCAAGCCTCCCCATTTCACAATTCATCAAAGGAATCCACCACAAGGTGTGACTAATCTAGCTAGGATGGCGGGAAACAAACCAAGAGAGCCAAGTGAGCCACTTAAATGTTGTGGATGTGGAGAGAACCATTTTCTTAGAGACTCTCAACATCAAAATGGGAGTTCCAAGCATGTTCACAACATCCAAGAGGATAAAATTGTGGGTGAAGTGGGAAGGAATATCCCTAGAATTTATGATGCAGTAGAGGATCGCCAAGCATATCATTAATCAACTGTGGTTGAAAGTGAAGGTATGATCTAAGCAATATACTTCTATTTTGATTGACCATGAATCTCCTCACAATTATATCATTCCTCAAATTGTTGAGATTTGTGATTTTAATAAAATTAAGCATAATAAATCATGGTTGGTCCAACTAGCCATTGGAACCAAGGGAAAATCTAGCAAAATGTTGGAGAAATTTCCATTAGAAATGGATGGGTTGTTGACTTGTGCAAATCTAAATATTGTCCACTTTGTTCCTCTTATATTCTCATTGGAATGGACTAGTTGGAGGCACACAAAGTTAAACTTGACTTCTACATCATGACTTTTGAATGCATTTATGATGATAGGAACCCAAGGGTTTTAAAAGGATTTCGAAAGGTAGTTTCTATTAGGAAAATTTCATCCATACAACTAAAAACGTTTTGTAGGAATGGTTTTCAGCTGTATGCAGCCCATGTTTTGGATAAAATAGAAATTGAAATTCCCAAAATGGAGGACTATCATTTGTTGCAATAATTTAGGGATTTGTTTCACGATGAAGCTCTAGGACTTCCTCCAAACAAGGTCATTTTTTTCACAATTGATATTGTGCCAAGAGTTGCATCAATGTACAATACACCTTACAGAGTGAGTACACCAAAATTATTCAAGCTGAAAATGCAATTGTAATAATTGTTGGAAAAGAAGTACACCTGACCAAGTGTGTCTACATGGGGAGCACCCATACTGTTTGTGAAAAATAAATATGAACACTAACATTATGTATTTATTACAAGAAAATGAACAAAGTTACAATGAAAACCAAACACCCATTACCCCTAATTGATGACCTTTTTTATCAAATGAGGGGAAAATGTATTTTCAAAGATTGACTTGAGGTCTGGTTACCATAAAGTCAAAATTAAGGAATAAGAGATTTGGAAGAGTTTTTTCTTGTTTTTCTAGATGACATTCTTATTTATTCTAAGAATGAAGAGGAGCATGATGAAAATTTGTGAATCTCCTTGCACTTTCTTAGGGTTAATAACTTGTATGCAAATATAAGAAAATGTGATTTCTATAAAAATAAAATTCATTATTTGGGTCACAATATCATGATAGCATATAATGGCTTGAGCCACTCTACGTAGTATCCTGGAAAACCGTCTCGAGACTCCCGCAGTATGACACTGGTAGCATCGGGAATCCCTATAGTCAAATGCTATAGGTTCTCCTCAATATCTCTAAGATCCTCATCTGCTTTAGAACGATGGACCACCATATCTCTAACTCCTGCCCGCCTCTCAATAGGTGACATCCCAGCTAGACGGACAGGTCCAATGTCTGCATAAACCATTTTCACTTGTCTTAGCATTATGAAATAAAAATTAAATAAAATTGAAAACTTAAAAACATGGTGGATAGTGTCTTTCTTACCTCGCTCATCCCACTCCTCTCCCTCAGGAAGTGGAAGCTCTAGATCCTTGCAGAATTCTCCCCCCTCATAGGCATAATCCTCGATCATAAGTAGGTGGCCTCTCAACCAACAAAAGAAGGCTGACTCGTAGAAAAATTTAGAACCCCCTCCACCATGATGGGCCATAAAATAAACCCATATGAGCATCCTAAGATCCTTAGGATCTATTCTACTCACAACCACCTGGGGTCTCATGTGAGGCACTCTCCGCAAAATGAAAGAAACTACCATGGCTCCATAGCCAAACTATTTAACCTGCCACTGCTTGCTCTTGTTCAACTAATCCTTCAGGATGAATAGCATGCCCTCGCACCAGTTGAAGGCTATACACTCCATACACTCTAAGGCATATAGCATATGTGCCCTAGTGGTTAGGTGAGAGTATCTAGTTTTGTAAACCTTTCCAATGGTATAAACTATCGTCCTCAAAGGACAATCCACTATCTGTTTGATGCGGAGCTTCCCATATCGGGCATGCGTCCTTGATGCACAATATCTGTTGATCATATAATCTATGGAAAAATCACCACCCCGTGGGACAGATATAACCACTTATATCCCTATCTGAGACAACCCAGTCAAGAATTACATGTCCTCAATATTGATGGCCAGAGTGTTACTCCTGACCACAAAATGTTGTTGCTTGGGGTCCCACATGTCAATAATATACTCCAAAAGATGGATATAGGCCTTCATGCCTAGAACCCTGAAATATTTCAGTAACCCACAGTTTTGTAGGGCCTCTATAATGGCTGGATCACTGACACCTTGGAATTTTGATGTTTCATGCTCATGCTCTTTCCATATTAACATGGCATGGAAATTGTTTTACACCTAAAAGACATCAAAAATATGCATTAGAACTCACTTCATGGATGAAAGAAACACAAAAAAAATTATTTTTATGGAAGGGGAAAACAAAAAATTTGATTTTGATGGTGGAGGGGGTAATTTCTTAAGAAAACCCTAGCTGTGGCACCTTTTGTTTGCACAGACAGAGCACTTGACACCTCTGTTGGCCACAGATAGAGCGCCTATGGTTCCTTTGTCTTTGCACTACAGAGCTCTGAGTTAGGGCACTCTTGTTGGATTTGGACATAGCGCCTATGGTGCACTTTTCCCATCACGACAGAGTGTCATCGCGCTCATGCTTGGAAAAAATAACGCCACCTCAACACGGATTTTGAGCCGACAAAACGCCCTAAAAACCCTCCATTTCCGGTCAAAACAAAAGAAAATTCATCGTGGGAATGAATGAAATGTTTGTGGTACTTACTTCCTCCAAGAAATTCAGAAACTGTGGAACAAAGATCCCACAATCACCAAAGGAAGCTCTCCTCTTTTCACTCCAACTCCAAGCTCTCCAAATGGTAAAGTAAAAATGGTAAAAAAAATTTACTATTACCTTCGATTTATAGCAATTTTGCTTTTTTTATTATTTTTATTTAATTATAAATTATTTTCAAATCCAAAATTACTTTAATAAAGTGGGTTTTTATTATTTGTTTTATATATTTTTTAATGGAGTTGGATTTAATGTGCTTTTAAGCTTCCAAGTCAAATTTATATGGCTCGTGGCTATGACTAAATATTTTATTGTCTTTTTCAGGCTTAGAGTTGAAATGAAAAAGTGTTGAGCATCTTTTAGACTTTTCACATGCCCGTTAAACAACCAGTAAAAAGTTGTCAAGTCCACTTGTGCTGCTTTTTAGACCCGTAAAAACTAGATTATGAAAAAATAAAACCCATTACGGAGTTATATTTAAGTTCTTTTCAGTCTCCATTAAAAAACAAAATATTTCCAAGCGAACTTGTTACGTTCACACTTGTGAAAGTATCATAACGATCGACTAGTTGGTGGTAGGTTATTTCTTTTTCGGACCGATTAGGCCTATTTACGAAAAAGGACCCTTTGGAGACTCCTTCTGTGTCTTTGTTCAGACTCTCTAAATATGAACGATACTGAGTTCACTTTCATCGGACTCACAAAATCAAACGGTGAAGGACCCTATCCGGTTCATAAAAATATGTGAGAATGGACTCATCGCTTGATGAGCTAGAACAAGTGTTTGTTACCCTCTTTGGACTTGGAAAAATGAAAAGAGGCACTCATCCTTCAAGATGGGGAAATTAAGGGAAAGGGGAATGTTTTCCTTGTGTCTTCGTTCAGACTTTCTAAACATGAATGATACTGAGTTCACTTTCATCGGACTCATGAAATCAAATGGTGAAGGACCCTATCTGGTTTGTAAAAATATGTGAGAATGGACTCATCTCTTGATGAGCTGTAACGAGTGTTTGTTACCCTCTTTGGACTCATAAAAACAAAAAGAGGAACTCATCCTTCAAGATGGGGAAATTAAGGGAAAGGGTAATGTTTTTCATTTGTATTTATGACAATCTACAGTCCACCTTTGAACAAGGAACCTGTCTGCATTTGCATATCTGAACATTTAGGTATTCAACTTGTCTCCGATTTGATCCACTTTTGTGAGTCACCTGACTCCTTTGAGTCAATTCAAATAATACTCCATCATATTCCTTGCGTTACATTTGGTTTTAGTCTCATCAATTCAATGCTCCCAAGTCACGTGTTTTGCCTTGAATTTTTCAAAGGATGCCTCTTCCAAAATTCAACTCATCAATAACTTAAAATTCTTACCATGTTGGTCATGTCTGAGTCAATTTCATAGTTGTCTCATCACTTCAAAAATCACATTTTGGTCATGTCTGAGTCAATTTCAAAGGATGCCTCTTCCAAAATTCAACTCATCAATAACTTAAACTTCTTACCATGTTGGTCATGTCTGAGTCAATTTCATAGTTGTCTCATCACTTCAAAAATCACATTTTGTTTCATTTTGATTATGGGGGAATCATCATGGCCCTCCTTCGACAAGTCTATTCCTGTTGACTCCAGCTCATCTCCCAGGAATTAGACTTAGAAACCTAGCCAAGTACCTTGAACCCTGCATGCCTCAATGGTAGGTTTCCTCACTTTCTGATCCGGATTTATGCGTGAACGAAATGAAAGAACATATACAGAATCATAACAATAGACATTTTGCAAAGATAACAAAGATACAGTAAACACATATTCTATTANCCGAAGGATTTGGGTGAAACTATCCATCATCTCGTTCCTCTGTCGATCGAGGGATTCCTCGAGCAGCGACTTGATAGGATCTCCTGCTCTGTCATCTCTCTTTTCTTCTACCATGGGAGGTCGTTTGGGACGGCGAGAATGATCAAGTGAAACTAGTTCGAGACCAAACTCTCTATACTCGGACCTCGTCGGGGACATGCACTGAGAAAAAATCAAAGAGCAGATTTCTCTGATACCATTGATCCAGATTTATGCGTGAACGAAATGAAAGAACATATATAGAATCATAACAATAGACATTTTGCAAAGATAACAAAGATACAGTAAACACATATTCTATTAAATGGCAGAAATAGAACAGACTGTAATACAATTGCTAGAATGGTGGTAGCTATCTCTGAGAAGAGATGTGGCTGCTACGCTCATTCGTGCCAAGTTGAATACAAAATGAGGCCAAAGGGGCCTCTTTATTACAAAAATGAGGTGAGAACCCCAAAAGTCCCAAAACGTAGCCCTAGAAGATGAACCGTCATAAAGTTTGCGGCCCCACGGGGGTAAGTTGAACAGTCAACTTCCCGGGGTCATAACTTTTGCATACGATCTCCGATTTGGGCGTTCGAGAACTCGTTGGAAAGGTCGGTCTAAGATTTACAACTTTTGGTTGGCCAAATGCATGCGGATGGAAACCATTTAGCCCCGAATCTCCAAAAAACGTTGTTTAAGGCCTCAAAACGGCCCCGGAAGTTTAGGACTTGAAAAACTGCCGAAAAATAACTAGGAAACTGCCACAATGAACAATTGTTTTGAGCCAGTGGAATAGGTGGGTGGCCACCGAGCCTATTTATTACAAAAATGAGTTGAGAACCCCAAAAGTCCCAAAACGTAACCCTAGAAGATGAACCGTCATAAAGTTTGCGGCCCCACGGGGGTAAGTTGAACAGTCAACTTCCCGGGGTCATAACTTTTGCATACGATCTCCGATTTGGGCGTTCGAGAACTCGTTGGAAAGGTCGGTCTAAGATTTACAACTTTTGGTTGGCCAAATGCATGCGGATGGAAACCATTTAGCCCCGAATCTCCAAAAAACGTTGTTTAAGGCCTCAAAACGGCCCCGGAAGTTTAGGACTTGAAAAACTGCCGAAAAATAACTAGGAAACTGCCACAATGAACAATTGTTTTGAGCCAGTGGAATAGGTGGGTGGCCACCGATCTCCATATGGATCAATCCTCCCTCCTTAGGAAGCAATGGTCTCCATTACGTCGAATCCCATATCATATCTCGAACTGTGTGTTGAGTTGATCTCCTGGTGCGACATTTGTTGAAGTGAAGAGGCTGCTTTTCTTTGGCATCCCGAGA
>LPNX010108301.1:133032-143304 GCA_001517045.1 Pseudotsuga menziesii
CTTTCAACAGTAGGTTTTCATCAATGACCTCTGATTGAAAGATTCTATCAAGTGTTCGACTTCAAAAAATGTATTCACACTTGGGAGAATGTACTATGATACTTTGGGAATCATTGACATTAATGGTGATCTCCCTCACACTTGTTAACAGTTGACATCAGTGAGTGGTAATCAAGTGGTTTCTACCTTGTTCGACATCAAGACATCTAATCACATGGTTAGAATCATATCGGTTGGGGATTGGAATGAATACCCTGAGTGGTTAGGCTTCATCATCATAATTTCCTATCCTCAGGTTGTGATGGAAGATTATTTGCAGTCATGACATGTATCTACATTGTATTTTTGGTGACTATGTCTATACTGGGTTCGAATAACATGGATCTACTTTGTATATTCTGTAGCCATGTTCCTCTCTCTATTTCATTTTATCATGGATCTAGAGTGTATTCTTGGTAGCCATGACATGGTCATCATCATGGATCTGCAGTGTATTGGTCCGCAACTATGGTTGAGTCAAACAAGTTAGTTATTGGTCTTTTCTCAGTTGTAAATCTCATTTCTTATTGCCTCTGATACCAGATTGATATCTAGCAAACTATTTCACCTATCACTTCCTTCTAGCCTCATACTTTGGGGGGAATTCTGTTGCACCAAAAAATCCCACAGTTTCCTATTTTCCTTTCAGAAATCCTAGCCTGATATTTCCTTGGAAACATTTTTCCATCCCTAGGAACCCCGACGCTTTTCCCTATTTCTGACAGAGCGCCATCGGTTCTCTATCTCGTGGATCAAAGTGCGTCGATTCCTAGATGTTTTCTAGCAGTAGGCATCATCGACGCTTCTCCTTGTGGAGAAAAAGGAGCTGGCTTCTTCACCTGAAGACAAGAGCATCGATCAATCCAAAACATGAAAAAAAGAACATTCTAAAAGCTTCCTTGCAAAATCCTATGTGGAGTTTGTTCCTACTAGCTAGGGAGAGGTTGCATTCACCTTCCTCGCCTGTTGGGATCACCTCCTATCCATTTCCCAAGTGAATATCATCATTTTTTCCCTATAAATGAAGCCTTCATGGAAAGATAAAATCCAAAAATGATGAACACCACATGCTCCCACATGACAATCATTTAAAAATTTCTCATCTTCCTCATGAACTAATCATTGACACACACAAAAAACTATTCCACAAAATACAAAGTGTCACTAATAATTTGATAGCTTTTACATTGATGATGAATCCACTTATGATTGCCATGAAATAAGTGAGAAGGAATCCAGTGAGTTTAAATATGCACTAAGACATCACCATATTAGTGGTAAAAAGTGGTAATGAAGAATAAACTTTCATCAATCAAGGACACATCAATAGTGACATCCTTATTTTCTCTAGGGATATCATGCATAATCTCAACAAAATTTGAGGACTTATTGGAATTAGATGTGGGAAATTATAAGTTAGAATCTTAGAGCATAATGATCCATTTAGAATATTTTCCTTCAATTATGCCTCAAGTTAAATTTTTTTTTTTTGCATAGGATTGGATTATTCCAAAACAAGCGCGCACTAAAGAAGTATATAATGTCTAAGTTTCTGTACAACATCCACTATTGGAAATGCCAATTTCTCGACATGTGAATATAGTAATTCAAGATTGATGAGTCCCTTACATAGGTAATAAATCATATGCTCTTTTTGCAATTCATATTCTTGGATCAAGACCATGCCAATTCTTGAATTGAACGTTCCAAGGTACAATAGTGGAGTATATATAAGAAAAATATTCAAGGCATCAAATTATCATTGGGATTGATTTTCCCATATAAATGGAACACCATGTTTCAAAAGGTGCATGAAACCTTTCACAATCTTGATATTTGTAAGAAGTTTCTCTCTCTTACAAACTTTGAAGTTTTCTAATGGTATGTAGGGGAGGAAACTGAACTATCACTTCCACCTTAAAGGGATCCACCATGCTTCTATGCTTTGACATGATCATCCCAAGTAATATCATAGATACTAAACAAAATATACATTTGTGAGGGTTCAATTGAATGTTATATTTCCAACATTGTTCAAAAATAGCACGAAGATGAGCTTTATGGTCAACTTACTATTTTGAGTGAGTAGTTATGTCATCTAAATAATCCTCGACTATGTGCTTAATATTGTGAAAAAAATAAGACATGTACTATTGAAATATCGCTCCAACATTTTTAAGTCCAAATGACATCTTGTGATAAGTAATTGTACTCCAAGAATATATAAAGGTTGTTTTGTGTTGGCCTTCAAGCTATATTTGGATCTAATTATAGTTAGAAAAACCATCCATAAAAAATATAGCATTATTAGCACATTCATTGGTAATGTGATGAATTAAACAGGTAGGATAATTATCTTTTGTACAAGGCTAGCCTCATTGAAATTCTTAGAATCAGTATAGAGTCAAACACTACCTTTTTTTGTCAACTAGAATAGGTTTGGATACCCATTTTGTGAAATGGATAGGATAAATTAACCCAACATGGTGTATTTCTACCACCTATAGATTAATAGAAGCTACTCTTTTTATTTATTAACAAGTCGTATCTTTTTCCAAATGGGTTTGAAATTATCATAAGTTTTGATCTCATGTTTGCCTATATGAGGATCAATACTGATAATTTCTTCATAGGACCAAGATAAAAAATCGTGAAACTCTTTTGAAAGTTCAGTGTACCCTTGAATTTCTTGAGGAGATTAGTTAGCCTTAGTTAGAACGTTTTTAGCGATACTAGGTTTGACATATATATTTATAGGCATTTTAAAAATATTGGTTAGATTACTCTCCACGAACACGTCCTATGTAAGTACGGGGCACTACTAACAATTAATCAGCATGACAAATAAGGTTATCTGGGCTAACCTCCTTCTCTAGCTCTATTATAAAACATGATCAATGATGCATATCTTCCCAAGGTTGTTCTAGACTAGACAATGGTTCTAATATGGCTTTGTCAAAAGTCAAATCCATGTCTAGAAGTCATCAAAATTAGGGGAATTTATTGCCCAAATGGATAAAGTACACTCACCATACTCCTTCCAAAGATGAATATTTTTATCAATGTCTAAGAAATCCATTTGAATGGATTTCTAAGCCATTTTTATCATAGACAAAGGAATATTCATTCCCATTGAACCAATTTCTAATAGACTATGTACCATCGATGCATCCTTATCCGTAGTCACAATGGAGACAAAATATATGGTAAATATGAGGGAAGATCCTACTTAACATATATATGTAGGTATGGTAAAAGTAGCTAGTAGAGATGAAACTTTAAACATTCCCACGTTCTACTTGTGAGAAAGTACAACTCCTCAAAAAAATTTCCAAGGGAATTTTTTGGTTTCCTCACAATCATCTTATATTGTCTTTGATGTGTGTTTACTGTAATCTCTTTCGGAGATTTCTAGGGAGAATCGGGGCTCATATATTCAAGGTTAATTTATTATAGTTGAGATATTATTTCAACCATTTATAGATCTTCTTGGCGAATTTATTATCATCAAGATATGATTTCAACTATTTACTTGTTAGTTGGTTTCTCACAAAATATAACCTTGGCTTTTACCATTTCATATATTACAAGCGCACTCGTTTCATGCACTTAGGTTTCTACTTGTTTTTATTGAATGGAAGAGTTTCATACTAGCTACGACTACCATTAAAAATTTGAACTTGCTTAGGTAATTTCTTCCTTTTGAATGAATTTTCATCTGGGTTATATGTTCTTTACCCTCCTCCGTTATCTCTTTCTTATCCATTTTTCTTATTTGACTTTGCATGACTTGGGTTTTGCGGGGCCGCGATGTTTGGCTTCATTGCTTTCTTTTGGTGCCTTCCTTTACCAGGTAAGATACATATTTTGCAATGACCTATGGGGTTACTCTACGCCATCACCATGAGATTGAGATGCATTAATTTTTTCAGTATATATCTTGGAGTTATAATGGATTCTTAGGTGAGTGCAATGTTCTATTGGACCCTCTCCTCAACTAGTCTGAGTTGTTAATTTTTCATATTGTTTACTAAGACATCAGTATATCATTTCATTTTTCATAATAAAAGCATATAAAGCAGGACCACTGAAAGAAACAGTATCACAAGAACAACACATATTTATCCTGGGAAAACCCTAAAGGTAAAAACCCAGCAAAAGCTTCCTCAATATAGATGCCCCAAAAAGGAAAAAGGTAAAACCAACAAGGAGATCAAAAACCTGATTCTCCTCCTTCTCCAGCAACTCCTCTCCTCCACAAGTGCGCTATTCCAAGTGAGTGTGTGTGTCGCAAATGAGGAGCACTACACCTCTATTTATATTCATCCATTTACTTAAAGTTTACTCAATCAACATGTCGGCTTAAGTTAACTCATGTAGGCTCGAGTTACACATGTAGGCTCAAGTAACCACACTGGGGTGCTGATGACCCGCCTTTACAATTAGAGGGGACTACCTCATGACTCTTATTAGTTCTTCCGATTAGGAGCATCGGGGTACAATGTAATACAAGTGGTTCTCCCGGTTGGACCATCGGGGACCACAAAAGATACATAAAGAATATTCTTCGAAGTTACAATATTTCAACATGAGTATTATCATATGATGTTAGTAATGCTTTTATCTTAAATTTTCTTTGGTTGGGTTTGCTTTAGGAAAGTAAGAGAGGGTAGACGGAGGAAGGATAGCCAGGTTTGTTTCCCATAGGATTGTAATTGAAGGGTTGAGGTAGCGTTTGAGAAGGCAAGGAATGGTTTTATCTGTAGTCGAACTATTCTGATTAATTACATAGAACATTATGTCACTTTTATGGATTTAGAATATTCGTACATCTAGTTCCCCTATGAAACCATTTTCTATTTTTGTATGCATTTTTATTACTGTATTATGTAATGCTATGTACCGTTAAATAATATGTGGGATTATTTTATCCAACTCTTTTAGGATACCATAACAAGGGTAAAAATTAAGAAGTTGATGATGGAAAACCATTTTGTGAGGGACTCTCAATACTTTTAGGTGTAACGCCTCTTCTTTCCCATGCAAGAGGAAATCCCATGTTAGGAAAAATGATTTTTCCACTATAATTCTTCAAAAAAAGGCATAAACATGCTTCCTACAATCCCTCAGATATGGAAACATTGTTTCTCTCAAATACAAACCCTAGACTAGGAGGAGTAGTGTCCAGAACCATTTGTTCACATTTTATCTTGAAACAATAGTTACAATGGTTTGTTAATTAGATTTTCATTGAATCTAATCCTTTGGGTAGAATAACATCATTATCATATGTGTTTTCATACAACACTCTTTTCCTTCTAGATGACAAAATAGTGTGTATCTGTACGTATACCTAAACTACAATAAATGGGCTCATCTGGGTACTTATTTATCTCCATTCATTTTTTTCCATTATAATTTCTTGTCATTTATTTTGAGATCATCTCCTTAAATTTGCATCGTTCTCCTCCCTCATTGTCTCGATTGCAACTTACAAAGAAAATACACTTCATTTTGATCAAGGTAGAAGTACCAAATTAGATCAACAAAACACAAAACCAAATGAACCTACTGATACGAGAAGTTACGATCCATGTAAAGTTCCAAAAATTATCAAAATATGTAACACTTTGTTGCAAAATTTTACGATCAATATGAATAATAAAAAAAATTCATAATTCTCTCATATTCCTAATAAGATCAATATTAAGATGTGACAGAAGTACAAAATGCGTAATTTCCAGATAAATTGTAATCAATATTGCTAGGTTTGTCGAGTTATTCCAGCTGAACATACAAGTTCAAAAAAAAAAGAATTTCATTACTGTGTAAACACCAAAATAAAATCAATGATTTCATTATGATATAGATAAATTAGAAGGAAAGGAAATCGCATAGAACTACCACTTTGAAAAAGATCCAATCTTTTCTCATCATGCAAATAATAAATTACATACAAAGACACACATGATTTTACATAAGTTGATGGGAACACAATTAGGTGAGATTGATTGGCACCCTTTTGAGATTAAAATTCCAGGCTATTGTTCCTCTAAAATCCCATATCCTTTTCTACTTTGGAGTTTTGGTTAAGGACTCTTTTTCTTCTCTTTATTTGAACATTTAAGAACACTTGTGACTTGCATCGTAGATTTCCATGAAAGGTGGTTTGAGGGATTTCCTACAACATTTAGAATTTTCTCAAGGATATTATGCATTGAAGCAAATTGGTGTCAACCCTTTGTTCAATTTAGTGAATATTAGGATCCTCAGACCTAAATGAATTCAAATGTGAAAGAAGGTTGTATAAGAGAGAAGCAATTCAGTGTAAATTGATCAAAACATTCATGGCAAAATTGGACACTCATGAGACAAAATTTGGAAGAATAAAATTACATCCATTAATTAGTATGTCTATAATACAATGGTGTTACAATAGGAAGAATTCGAATTCCATAGATAGGATTTGAAATCACCAACTTGGACTGACTCTCGTGATAACTCAATGTGGTAAAATCACAAGTAAATCTCACTAATGCAACTCTGGTCAACTAAATTAGTTCACAATCAGTTAAATGATCTAGGTAGGTGAGAAAATGCACCCAACTCCCTTAAATCATGCAAACTAGTGCTAGACTAACTGAAGATGAACTAACCGATGGGAATCAGAGCATAACTGAACATAATTGAACACCTACTAGGATCAATTGCTGGTGAATGTTGGTGGCACTTAGAGTGGGTTCCTAAATTATAAGTATTGGTCTCTGGAGCTCCTAAACTCATGCATATAGGTGAATCAAGTGTTAGGTGGGCCCCATATGAGTTCCCCATGGAAATAGTGAAGTGGAAATAATATACTAAGCTATGAAAATAAAATTAGACTATGGTGGTCAAGGGTTGATTAATTAATAATCATAACACCCCCTTAATCCTAACTTGGACAACCTAGGCCCTGGAAACTAAGACCAAAAGTCACCCATATAATCTAAATTAGGAGTTGTGTTGGCCCTAGGAAAAGCTATACATAATTCTACCCTATTTTTTCTCGAGAAAATGAAGATTCTAGTCGCAAGACAGAAGAAGCCGTGATAGAAGAAGCCACAACGAAAGGAACCCTGAAAAAAGAGGAATAAAGAAAGTCGAAAAGAAAAGTTAGATTGATTTTGGAAATAGTTAGTTAGACTAAAATCTTGTGTTTAGTAACAAAGAATGATTGTATTTTGGGCCGATAGTGCCTATTTTTAGATGTAATTGAATATATTAAAATAGAAAGACAATCTGTCAACTAACAATTTTGAGTTACTTGACGGTTAGATCAAGAGTTGTAAAAGAATAAAATCTTATAAAAGAATGAACCCAAGTTGTGTGCTCATTGATAAATCAAGGAAAAATTTGAAGTTAGTTGACCATTTGAATACAATAATAGGTTTGATCAAGACTATGTGTGGATCAATGATTTAGAGAAGAAGAGAAGAAATACAGAGAGAGGGTGAGAGAGAATGAGATGAGAGAAGGATGTATGGATTGTAAAGAATATATAAAGAAGAGTCTATAATATGAGTGTGTAGACCAAATGTGCTAACCTATTTCTCATTCTAGATGAAGAGCACCTTTGTGGGTTTTCCCGGATGGGTTTCCACGTTATATTTTGTCTATGTGTATCTTTGATGGTTATGTTTATGTCAAATGCATGTATATGGTGAATGAGTCGATATGAATATGTCGCACAACCTTTGTTATGAATAATATTATATTTATGTGTCGCACACCTAATAGTTTGACTCTGTGCTAATACTTTAAGTTAAATACTGCAATATGTGTTGAAGGATTAGTAGATAGTTATCTTGAATGAATGAATGAAAACATAAGTATAATTACTAGTTTCGATCGAGTGATATGATAGTAATGTAAGAGTGAAATCCCCAACATATCTACAGAAACCTGGTTCTGGAAATCCCCCATAAGATATCTCGGGTGAGACTTCATCTCCATCATAAGTGTTTTCGATGGAGTCCTTCTCTTTCAGGCCGATATCTTGGTATTTTTTGACAAACAAGGGATATGAACCTATGTCAACCAAAAGTACAAGTTAACCGAAGAATTCCAGATTCAACACATGAAGAAAACACAATATCACCCACAAGAAAATGGATTTATGGAGGCATTCAATAAAATGGTATAGAACGCACTGACGAAGATCTGTAATGTTCAAAGAGATGATTGGGACTAGAATATATTTGCAGTACTATGGGGATATCGAACTACCTATAAAAAGATGATAAGCCAAACTTTGTTCATACTGGTTTATGGAAAATATGTTTTTATGTCAATGGAATATATTGTACCTAGCCTCAGGATAGACACGTTAACGAAGATGATGGATGTAGGTGCTTCCAAAGAAAGATTGTCATAGCTGGTACAATTAGAAGAAGAACGCTTTGTTGCAATCTATCATCAAAATGTCGAGAAGGAGCGACAAAAAGCATGGCACGAATGAATTATTAAGAACAATAAGTTTCACATTGGAGATCTTGTTCTCCTATACGACAGTAATTTTTTGAAGCATCCTCGAAATCTTAGAACGCATTGGCTGGGTCCATATATTTTCATTCAGATCAATGAAGGAGGAACAATGTGTCATGTTCCCTCACATATACCCAAGAGGGAACACGACCATGGTGCGATCTAATCTGGGAAGTCTAGCCCCATGAACATAAATATAAAAATTCATTGAACTTAATCATACAGATGCATAAATTATTAACATACAGTGGAAGAAAAATTCATTCATTCATAGCATTTAACATGTTCATATTAATTCATAAACACATATATAACACATATTTCATTAAATTTGTAATTATTTAGTGGATCCAGAATTTAGAACTTCCGCTAGATTGAGTTCTTTCAAGATGAGGAAAGTCATAGACTTTGAATCCTTACATATTGTCTAGCAATATTATTTATAGTTTGTATTTAATGTTAAGTTGATTAAATTATTTTATGACATAATACTAACATTGTATTTATTACTACAACAATTAGAAATATTGTCGTAGTAATTATTTGTGTCTTTGTTGAGTATGTTGTTTTATTTTTGGAAGTTCACACCACTTATAATCAATACAGGAAAATATTTTATGACTTTAAAGTCTAAGTTTTAACCTTGTAATGATTAAAATAAATTATGAATTCAAATAGCAACATAATTTATTATTATTGTTGTTGGTAGTGGTAGTGGTAGTGTATTAAAAACTAAGTTGATGAATGTTTACTTTATGAATTATAGATTAACGTGAGAAATTTCTTACCGATAAATTTATTTAATGATATTTATGTTAGTAAAGCCTCCCTTATTTATTAATATTATTTATTTTAACAATCAAAATTAATTATGAAATAGAATAGCATTAGTGCAGTAGAGTTTGATTTTTTTAATATACAAGAGGAAAGGGGGAAAACCAACTTAACTAATTATTGCAAGTGTTCATTATTTATTTATGAAGTATTTGAACAATGTGTTTAATTAGAAAGAGCATATTTTTATTGAAAATATATATATCTTACAATATTTATATTATCAATAAGATTTAAATCATGTCTTAATTTATGTTAGGGCACGGAGGAATCTAACCACCATCGTCCTGCTTGGAATGCAGGTGCTCTTCCATTGAGCTAGCACCCTTTACAACATGAGGGGAGAGGGACTGTGTTAACACCTGGATTACACATTTCTAATCCTCTGTGATAAAGCAAATTTAAGGATGTTTTATTCAGAGGGGAAGTCTAGAAGATGTTTTAAAGTTCATTATTGAATATGATTATGCACATTTTATATAGTGACATGTTGAGTTTATGTAAAAAACAAATTGAAAAGTTAAAAATTGAATAGTGTTATCTAATTCACATAAAGTACCATCACATGAATTAACATAGAAGTTGAACCAAAATTTTCATATTAGTAAATAATATAAAATTCCTCAAAAAAAGGCTTGAAGAGAATATATGATATACAACAAACATTTAAAAGTGTTGCTTCTTGTATATTAATAACTAGTTCAAAGAGAAAATTACATTCATGAATCATCTCCACATGATCTCCGTATATTCAGTCAAGCAAATCAATTATAACTTATACACCACATTTATTTATTGTGGTCTTCCTGCAATCTTCTTTCTTTTGCATCCATGCAAAAACCATGGTATTCACTGGAATAGATCCAAGTCATGTGT
>LPNX010108316.1:0-14105 GCA_001517045.1 Pseudotsuga menziesii
TGTTTATGATTTTCATATGTAGGTAATGGATACATGGCTTGCTTATGCACCAGTGAAAAATAATCCAGAAGATGCTGCCAAGGTAGATCTCTTCTCATCTTTGAATCTTGTGAGGAAATGTTCTTGTATTGTGTGTTGATTTAAATAGACAATCCCATAGGTTTTCTCATGTTTTGTTCTGATGGCTGAACTATACTTTTTTTTTTTTCTGTGGAAATTCATCAACCTAGGTAGTATTGTCAACTAGGCAGATTCCTTTTCAAAACAGTAATGTAGTCAGGTTGTTTACCTGAAACAACCATCTTCATCATAAATAAGAGATAATGGGATTTTTAAAAAATGCTAGACATGATCAAAAGTAAAACATCAGACCAAAAGGCATGGAAATATAAATGCCATACAGTAGAGGTATGACCAGGGGTACTTAACATTAAGGATGACCTGGATGAGTGCATTGTATCCCTTAGCCATGGAACCTAAGAAAAACATACTTCTTGTTCTTAAATTTTATCAGTAGCTGTTATGGCCAATTAACTTTTGGCATTCTCTAGTGTGGATTTTGTAAATTAGGCAGTTTTCCTCTGTTTCTTGAAGGTAAAATGTAAGCAGATATGCTTTGAATAACTGCTGCTTTGGGCATAAATTTACAAACCAATAATCCTAAGAATGAAGATAAGAGAGAGAGTTAAAATACTAGACATGATCAAAAGTAAAACATCAGACCAAAAGGCATGGAAATATAAATGCCATACAGTAGAGGTATGACCAGGGGTACTTAACATTAAGGATGACCTGGATGAGTGCATCATATCACTTAGCCATGGAACCGAGGAAAAACATAATCCTAGTTCTTAAATTCTATCATTAGCTGTTATGGCCAATTAACTTTCGGCATTCTCTACTGTGAATTTTGTAAATTAGGCAGTTTTCGTCTGTTTCTTGAGGGTAAAATGTAAGCAACTTGATTAGACATTACAAACAGTACTGATGGTGCAGATAAAATGCCTTTCCGAATCACAAAGAATGCAAATTCTGGAAATGAATGTGACTTTCACAAGGAAAGTACACAAAATGTCCTGTAAATTATTAAAAAAACAATTTATATAAATTTAAACCAAAAAAATCCCTTCATTAGATCAAAATAAAACTCAGTAACTAATAACTATTTCAAATCTCATTTTTTCTGTCAATACAAGATACGCTAAACCACTGAATTGACTGCCTTTCCAAGCCATGCCAATGTGCCACTTCACCAGCCTTCCATTTTTCTAACCCAGCCAGAACTTCCTCGTCCATATTAGTAATGTTTAGCTTTGAATTTTTATCTTTGTTCCTTGGGAGCTCCAATTCACCATTGAGCTTTAATCCAACCTCCGTGATTGATTTATTTGGCTTTCCATTCACTTTTGGAGAAGGAACCAACTGGTTTCGAACTGGGTGGAGATTATTGTACATTGCTTTTATCACAATGGATTCTCTGGCATCCAAAAATTCCCATATATATATTTTTTAAAACCTACAGAAAGCGTCGCTATCTCGACGGCCTGCCATGGAACGTTTTGACGTCTTACCGTCGATATAGCGATGGCTTACTGTCGATATAGCGACGTCTCTCCGTCGATATAGCGACGGCTTACCATCGCAGGTATTGGGGTTTGTCATTTTCATTTTAGGAATTGCCGTCGCAATTGCGCCGTCTTCCTGTCGCTATAGAGACGGCCCACCCATGGAAATATACACACAGCAAAATAGAACATCGTCGCTCTTGCCACGCAATTAACGGGTCGTCGCTATTGCGACGAAATAGTTTCCACGGGAAGAAAAACACTTAGACGTGGCAATATCCACGCTTCTCCGTAGATATTGCCACGTTTTTGCCGTGGCAAAATTGATCACTTTTACTAGTGCAAGTTAGCTCTAATACCATGTTATTTTTCAACATTCAGCTAGTATTATGTTAGGATCTTTACTGAGGGAACAACAATTACAGCAATCAAACACAAGAGACAATGAACATAGTTTTTTTCATCGGGGAAACCATAAATGGAGAAAACCCCGCAGCTTCCTTAGAGATAGAATAAACACAAGATGTAAAACCCCAAAATAGTAAGATGCACTCTAGACAGCAGTAATCTTCTTCTTGTCTAGCCCCAGTGTATTCTCCTTCCTCAACTATGCGTTGCACTTGAGTGTGTGAGTGATGTGTACTAAATAGAGACCCCAGCTCTCTATTTATGCTAATCCCGACATGACTAAAACCCTACTAGGGCCAACCTCTACTAGGAGAGTCTAATAACTCTAGTGCCCTGGAACTATGGGGACTTTAACCCTTACACAAGCGGAGGGTTACTCACCATGACTTGACATGACTTGTTTACATTATTGATTCTCCCGATCGGAACATCGGGGCATGACAACATGACTCAATTACATAATAGATACATCCTGGAATAAACATTGGGTTACAATACATAAGATACATAGATGAATACATTATTAATTTACAAATACATTAATAGCTAGGTCCAACATGACATCTAGAGGTTGGAATGGTTCCACCACCATGACCTGTAGAGTATGAGTGGTGAATATCAACTTGACTTGTAGAGGTTGAGTGCTTGGTTCTAACATGACCTGCAAAGGTTGTATAGGTGCCCCCAACATGACCTCTAGAGACTGGGTGGTTAGCTTCAACTTTACTTGCAGAGGTTTAACAGGTTCCCCCTTACTTTTGAGTATTCTTCCTATTATTCCTTCTTCTATTCCTTTTATACTGTAGGTTACTAGCATCAGAACTTTCACCCCATGAGGTAGGAGGAGGAGGAGAGGATACCATGGGTGACGGAGAAGCATTATTTTGAGGGCCTTGATATAAAGTGCTTGCTTGATAAGCATCATGATCATTCAGGATGATTGGAGTGGAAAAAAAACAAACTGGTATCCCTAAGATGAATCCAGGTAGATTCAAGCTGGCCATCAAAGGAACACTAAAATTCCCAGTGAGAGGAAAAGAAAAAGGAGCTCCTAGCCTGGGGGTCTCCTAGTAAGTGTTGGTAGGGGTTTTAGCCATAGTTTCTTAATTTAACAAGTAATACAATTCTGAGGCCAACTGGAAACAACAACACAAAGAGAACACCACTAGAAAAATTCCTAATTATCAATACTAGCAACACAAGGATTCCTTCAAAAGGATATTCTGGGATGATGAGGGCCCATAACTAACTAGTGAGGGTCGGAGAGTAGTTACTTGGCATCTCATGATGAGTTTTCTTGGTGCAAATGTTTGAATCAACAAAACTCCCCCCCAAATTATAAACCGAGGGTACCTTCCAAGGCTACCCTAGGAGAAATGGAAATATCCTTCCATTTCCACTTGTGTAAGAGTCCTAAATGTCAAGATGCTAAGGATACCCAAATCACAAAGAAAGGTTGGCGGAACAGTTGTTAGTCGAGCTGATGAACATGGGAAGGGTATCTAAGCCCGAAAATCAAGTAGTACTAGGAACCACATGGGGTTGAGAGGAGGTATTGGGTGAGTCCCCAAACGTGCAACGACTCTGGTGTATGCTCTATTGAGTAGAGGAGGGGTATCTCCATAGCTCAGTATCGCACAACCTTGTGCTTGAATCATGTGTTGGAGGAGATTTTCAGTATCTTTCTCTGCGATGTTGGATTTCCTAAATATAGGCCACTATGTTTGAGTTTAAAGTTTTGGGAAGTTAAGATATGTCTAACACAAAACTCTAGCCTAGACTAGTGTGTGTCATCCCTAGAAAAAAATAGTTACTAATATATTTTAGATATTAAACGTTCATTTTAAAGGGTTGTTGATTACTCAAAAGGTGGTGGAGGTGAAACCAATGGTGTTTTAATCAACAATAGAAACAATATGACTAAGCAAAAAAAAATGTTAAATGCAAAATAAAACCTACTTCTCTTTCTTTTTCAAACTAGAAATTGAAAGGCGCGAAAGAATTTTATTTTTTATTTTTTCAAAAACAATGATATGCAATGCATTTAAGACCAAACCCTAATCAACATGCATATAAATAAACTATATGTTATTTTTATTTTTGTTTATAAATGAAAAATAAAAACTACCTATCAAGTAATGCATGCAAAGTAATGTAAGGAAAGAAAATATACTACTATTATATACCCCACTTACAAACCCTAGGATTCCCTAAATTCAAAAATAACCTCACTAGGAAGGAAGACTTGCAAAGGTAAACAATCCAACCACTATGAAGTAAAGAGACTAAACAACAAGACTGAAACAAACAAGGGTCAAGAATCACCAAGAATCAATCTAGACCTACAAACAGAGGCTTCTCAACACCTTGTCCAACAAGGTGAAGCCAAAGAAGGAGGTGGGGGGGGGGGAGCAACTAAAAAAGATTAAAGACTTGAAAAATAGATAAATAGCACCCAAAAGAGATGAAACTACTTCCCTAGAGTCATGCACATGTATAGGACCCTAAAAGACCTGTAAAAAATCCCTCAAATAACCAAAAAATGCCCAAAATTAGTGAAAAAAAGGCACATACAAGGGAATTCATGAATTTCCTTAAGGTAGATTGTTACACCTAAATCTCATCATTAGAATGTGATGAGATCCAAAAATCTAGTGTTTCCCTCAATCCCAAACTATGAAGTGAGAACATTGGTCTAGATATCAAATTTGTATATGAAAATTCAGCACCGCTTCTACCCTTTAGTCAAAAAGCAGTACCTTCTTCAACCCCACCTGTATTGTGTTGGAAGTAAGTGGTGGAACTGCCTTTACCCTTTAAGAAATATGTGGTTCTTCCCAAAACCTCTCTTTCATGGTGAACAAGGAGCAGTTCCCTTGGTAAAAAGTGAAAAGGAGAGGTTCTCACAAAGCTTCTCGAAATAAGGCTTCGTGGCACCCTTATCACTGATCACTAGGGTCAGTTGGGCTTGAGATCCATCATTGTAGGATCTCCTAGACACCTCACCCACCAATTTCTCAACCATCCCTATACATTCCAAGCCTATTAAAGCAATCTCAATCTCCATGGTTGAGGAGAGAGTAATGTTATGTTGTTTCTTTGATATTATGTCCTAAGTCATTTAAGAGAGCTTAAGTGAGCAAGTTGGAGCTATCAGAGACATGGTGTTGGATTTGTGAAAGAGAATATCAACACTAAGGAATAGGTTGTAAGCTCTTTCTTCATTTCATTAATGCAAAGTTGGTTCATTTCCCATATACTTTTTATGTTGTAATGTTGCATGTTATTGTAAGATTCCTTAGTCATTGGCATAGATCTATAGATGATGTTCTGGTATCTTTGATCTCTTGTGTGGTTGATGTGTTTATGCAATTATTTCCTTGGATACCTTTTTCATAACAAAATAATCACATCAATCCATCAAATATTGTATTTGAGGTGTTTATAGCTTATAGGGAAAGTCTTCCAACCTTTGTTGTGAACCATTTGTTCTGGATTTGAACCATTCAGACCAGAGGAACAGCTTTTGTCCACAGAAGGTGCAAAATACCTAGTATCAAATATGGTGACTCAGTTGGGGAAGAGCTTTAGTAGATCTGATCTTCCTTAGTCTTATTCAAGAACACTTGTCTAAAATCCAAGCTCCCTTCCTTCATCAATTCAATCAGATCCACTAGTTGATCTACTGATCTAGTGGTTATTGGTTTGGTATCTTCAGATCTGTTTCAGATCTAAGTTCTTTTGATCCTTTGTGCTCTTAAGTACCGTTAATTCATGTCTTAAGTGCTATTTGCATAGTGATCTAACCTTGATTTTTCGCCATTTTACTTGTTTTTGTGCATTTACAGGAAACCATGGATGTGTTGCATGCAATAAGCGGTGCCACCACCTGAAGGTAGTTAGCAGGAAGTGGTACCACCTCTTGGGACCAGTAATCAGGAAGCAGTTCTAGATCAAAAACACTTTGTCAGTGAGTCTCTGAACAAGGTGCCAGGTAGGCCTTTTTTAGGCTTGATTTTTCAATGTTTTTTGAAAAAAAAATTGTTTGGTTGTTTTCAATTCTGAATGTCTGGGTTTGTATTAAATATATCTTAGTGCTTGAATGTTGAATTTAATGTGGTAAAAGGCTTGTTTTGTTAAAATCAAAGAGCTAAGACAGGTTAATCTTTTCATTATCTTTTATGTTTGGTTTTGAGTTTTTGAAAGGAGTGTTGTTTGAGAGCTTAGAATTAGTTAGATCTTAGTCTTATTGCTAGATAGATCTGAAAAGAAATACTTATTTGATTGATAGTTTGTTTCATTTTTCATTAAAAATTCATGAAGGAATTTTACGTTTTTATTTTCATCAGAAGAAGAATATTAATAGTTTTAAGTTAGATCTTTCTCATTTTAAAGAAAAAAATTGAAAAAAATGTTGATTATGCCTTTGAGTGTGTTTTTGTCTTTCTTGGAAAAAGAGATCTTACTCTAGTTTGCTTTCCTTCAAAATTGGTTTGAAGTTTGTTTCGTGTTCTCTTTCTAGGAAAACGTTTGGTTTAGTGTAGTTGTTTAAGAAATTTTTTGGTTTCAGAGCAGAAATTGAAAAGAAAAATACTCTCTCCCTCCCATAGGTAGGAATGTTTTGAAAACTAAAGTGAAATTATTTGCATTTCATATTTGCATGGATTTACATTTCTGTCAAAATATCATGCATTCACCTAACTACTCAAGATAAAATTAACGATAGTTATAGGTCTTAAATTGTATAGAAATTTGAGTGATAAGGTAGTGACATGTTCAGGCGTCGTAAATTGTAGGAGTTGTCATTACCCTCCTGCACTGCAACTTGGGACTCATGTGGTTATTCATTGTACCATCGATATATCGAATGGCCTTTCATGCACCCTTGAGGTATATAGAAATCTGCTTCACGTAATCGATTTTATATCAGAAGGTCCCTTGTGGATGGTTGTGCATTAGACAGTACTACTACCGATTTGAGCTCCCACATACCTTGTGTATATCGGGAGACCCCACTATGATTCCTTGTCCAACTGAGAAAAACTATTTGGTAATCTTGTTTGGAGCAATAAACCGAGAACAACACTCGGGGAGAATACTACACACATACCTTGAGTATATTGCGAGTTGCACCTGCTTGACAATCCTGGTCAGACCGACTATTTTGAGCTCATCCTATCACTTAGGTTTGCTTGTGGCCTGTAGCTTGAGTAGGAGAATACTTTGTGTTATTTTTCTTAGTTTTGAAACCCTAGGTTAGGTGACTGATACAATATGGCTGAGTTTCAATTTAGACAATCTAGAAGGAATCAAGTCTTACCACCTGATTTTCCTCTTATTACAGGAGAAAGTCCAATGGAATCCATTGACCAAAGAGTTGCAGTGAGTGCCCATGAGGAAGAAAATATGGTTGTAGAAAGTGGAGATCGATTCACTTCTTACATTAATCCCTTGGCTCAACAACCTCCTATGGATGATACTTCCTTTCATCATCCTATGAAACGTCATACCAATAGTCTTGATGAACCACTATATGGCCCTGATGCTTCATTTTGGAGAAGTTTTATGGGTTAGGCCATTTCTTCATTTGGGGTTAATAGAACCTCTTCTGAAAAAATTTCTATAGATGAAGAAGAATATAGGAAAATCCAAGCATGTATTCACCGTGCATGAGATTTTCAAGAGAGAATGCAAAGACTAGACAGAGTTTTTGTTGTTCCTGCACCTCATAATGACTCTATATCAGCTAGATTAACCTATAATACAGATCCTTGGATTGTATTTGAAATTAGGGCTTCCACTAACGGTTACCCAGCACATGGTGAGACTTCTCGCAATCAAGGTCAAACTTCCAATTCTGTGGCTACAGTTTTGAATTCTAGGTTTGTCTCTAGTCATCATATACCTTCTATGGCTGGGGGGGAACCTTTAGTTCCAGTAGCATCTGTACCTTCTAATGTCGGGGGGAAACCGCTGGCATGACCTATGCTACCCATTAGTGGAATTGTTACTAATAATAGATAGACCTCTACAGCAGGACAATTCACAGTATATGTTCCTCTCACCAATACAAATATGGTAAATCCTCCATTAATTTCAGGTCAACTCTTAGTAGAACAACCTACAATTAATAAAACCTCATAGGGATATGGTTACCCAACAAATCAAGCACCTATAGGGAATATGAATTATCAACCTACACCTACAAGAATGTCCTACAACGAGATTTCGTACCCTGGGAATACATTTACACCGTGGGGGAAACCCAACTGGTTTTACATGCTAGCAATAGGAGGACTACCTATTCATAATGTTGGAGGCACCGGAGGACCACCTTATGAAGGTCCTCCCCCCAGGGGGCCTGGAAGTCCCCCCCCTAGTGGTCCTGCAGGTCTCGGAGGCCCCAGCAGTCCTCCTCTTGGTGGTCCTGGTGGTCCTAGAGGTCATGGTGGACCTATTTCTGGTGGTCTTGGAGGTCATGGTGGGACTCCTCCTGGTGGTCCTAATACTAGAGGTTAACCCCATTCAGGTGGATCTTCGGGAAGTTCATCATCTCATTAACTGTTTCAAAAAACTGTATAAAGTCAACATATGGTCCTACTGGTGGATACATGTATTATCAATACTTCCAGTATATGGAACCAAATATTCAGTTACCTTTTCTAGCAACTTTGGATCTACCTGATTTATCCATGTTGATCAATGATCACATTTGACACAACCCTTCGTGGCCCATGATTCCGGTAAAGTTTCCATTGAAAATTCCAAAATTCGATGGAAAGTAGGGAGATGATCCGAAAAACCATGGTATGACCTTCCATCTATGGTGTTCTTTGAACTCCTTGATGGATGATTCTATTCATTTAAGGCTCTTCCAATGCACATTGACAAGTACAGCTACGAAATGGTACATTGAACTTCCACAACATTCATTTGTGGACTTTAGCTCTCTGGAAATTTTTTTTCTTATGCACTTTCAACTACCCATTTGTTACAAAATGGGTATAGATATTTTAACTTCGCTCCTTCATAATACCTCCACCCACATTTCGGACGAACTGCTAGCTGATTGGTTTACTAAGTCATTGTTTCCTCCTATCGCTTGAGATGTGTCTATGGGTAGTGTTGTTACTGAAGAGCAGGATATCATTCGTGCTCAGTATCTGGATTTGGTCTATTTCCAATCTGGAACGTTGTATGACCTAATTTCATAAGCTCCTCACCCCAGCACTGATCCTGCTAAGCCACCAACAGAAACTCCTGTTGATGGGGTGGTTGGTTCCATCTATCCCTCCTCGACAGGAAAACCTACCAAGCAACAAAGTGCTTCTACCACTTCTCCTTCAAATTATACGATTTCTACCGAGGTAAATTCTATTCAAATCGCACAAACTCCCGGCAACAAGAAAAAAAGAGACATTAGAGGAATTTTGGGGTCTAAAATGGGCCTCCTAAGGAAAATAATAAAATAATAGTTAAAATAATAAAATAATATTGATTAATTTTGGAGGAATAAAGAAAAAAACTACTTTTTGTGTTCGTATTTTCGACATATCTCCCTATGTTTTTACTCAAATTTCGATCGAGAGAGCTCGTTGGATGCAGAATTTGATTCAACATCCAACGAGTACCCACACCGCATACTTTTGACGGACCCTGCTGCCCCAAAAACAAGAAATACCTGAAAAAACGTGATGATGATGTCATCATCACGTTTTTTCAGGTATTTCTTGTTTTTGGGGCAGCGAGGTCCGTCAAAAGTATGCAGTGTGGGTACTCGTTGGATGTTGAATCAAATTCTGCATCCAACGAGCTCTCCCGATCGAAATTTGAGTAAAAACACAATGAGATATGTCGAAAATACGAACAAAAAAGGTAGTTTTTTTTAATGACAAATATGTCAATTCAACCATTATGGTTGACTTATTTTATTGAAATTCTATTGGTTCTTGAATTCCAACTCACAAAAACTTATTTTGGCACGTTTTCTTATAAGGCCCATTTTAGACCCCAAATTTCCTCTATTGAGGTAAAAGGAAGAAACCTGGAAACCAATAGGAGAATCCTAAACCAACAACCAATGAGAATGATAAAGGGAATAGGAAATCCAAATATCCCTACTTATTGTGTGGAGGAGATCACTTCATGAAAGAGTGTCCTTGTCGTGACAATATTAGAAAATTTTTGAAGAGCAACCGCACACCAGCGGTTCTTACTGATCCTTTTCCTTCTAAAAAAAAACTGATAGACCACATTTCTAATAAGGGAAACCCTAATTCCATGGAAAAAATATGAATGATGTCTTCTGAGACCACCAGTATCAGTTCTTGTAGTTAATCATATTTTTATAGCGGATTTCACCACACTAGGTGAATCACACATTGTATGGCCTTCCCCTGTCCTGTTGTAGACTCATTAGTCCCTATGGACCACTTTTTGTCTTTTGATGTATCATTGACCATCCCTAAAAACATAAGAAAAATGATATACGCGGCCTTTTCCCCGATAACCGCGTACATACACAGATATTCCCTATATAGTCACGTACATCGGGATGTGTACATAATCCAAAATCCTTTGGAGCGTTCCTTGACTTGGATCCGACTCATATGACTCCTGGCCTTCCATATGCCTTGAGGTCGCACGGATTCAACCTTTCAGTATCCCTTTGAAAAGCTATATAAGGAACCCTTGAGACATTGAAAGCAGAAGAGAGAATTGAGAGTATTGAAACTATAGTCCATTGTTGCCAGAACTTATGCTTGAGTCTGCATCCCTTTGTCCCTTGGAGCACTGTAGTGTTCTTCCCAAGATTGCTATCGAAGTGATGGAGGATTGAGGTGGTGGAGGCCCAAGTGGGGGATTCAGTTTCTCCGGTTTGCAGACGTGCCGTCAGAGGTTGTCACTTGTAATCTCTGATTCATATTAATAGAAATATCTTTTCCTGTCCAGTAATGTGTATTTTAATGAATGTTATATCCATTGGAATATGTCAAATGCTTATACATTATTGATTATATATGCTAGAATAGATCTAACACCATGAAATATAGTATGCTTGTATTGTTTACTTGTTGTTGAGGACGTGCTATAACAATTCAAGCTGAACATTGGAAAGCTCAACGGGGATCTACTTCAACCATCCGGAATAAGGTACGAGGTTCGATCCTTTAGTGTTAGATGTTTTTATTTCTATTGCATATTGGGAAAGATTGATTTCTGGAGTCTAGCTGTTTGTTGTGGTACCTCAAGCCATAGGAATTTCTCTCCGTAACAGAATTGGCGACTCCGATGGGGAGTTCCTAGTAATTGTCCTTTGGGGGTTGATTTCTTGGCATTCAATGTATTTGAATTTCTCTCTCTCTCTTGTTTCTGTGTCAGGTATGGGGGCATGTATGCCTGGTAGAGCCTGATTGGTGTGAATTTAGTCTCAGCCTGTCTGTTTACCTTGAATTTGTGCATCTTTTTCTTCCTATACGCGGGTTTGTCACTTACAGTCGCGTATACACGTGGTTTCCCCTGGGATTTCCGCGTATACACGCGGGTTTACTGCGCACAGTCGCGTATACTCTGGTTTTTACCTTTTTGTGGAAGATAGTGGATTGCTGGGTGAATGCTGTTAGTTGATGAGTCTCCTTTGGCACTACCTGAGTCTGTTAATACCTCTGTTTCTGACCAGAAACATTTTTTTAGCCTAAATTTTTTCTTTTAGGAAAGTTCTTGTCATGGAATCTTTGATTTTTTGTTTGAGATTAGTGCATTAGAGTCCTTTTTCCTTAGTGCTTTGCTGGAATGCTGTTTATGTGTGCTTGCCGAGTCTGGGGTGGTTAGAGTCATTCTTTTGCTTTTTGTATCTCTTTATTTTCAAAAAATCCAAAAACATTTGCTTATCATCATGCATTGCATTTTGCACTTTGCATTGTACTTGCACTAGATCTAGATTTGCTTTGGAATAATAGTTAGGACTTCATATAGGGAAATTTGCATTCAGCATTTGAAGAAGAAATTGTGCATTCATGTAGTACGCATACCCTGTTTTCATGGACACAATGCATTTGCATTGATTGTTAGGTGTGCATTTTACTTCTTGTTGCGTCATAACACCATTAGTTGCACGACCATATCCTATTTTTGAGTAATAAAGCCAAACTAAAATCAACGCTAATTAAAATGAATTACACTCTTTTCTTTTCTAGGGTGCACCAACAAGCTTAGGTTTTAGGATCTTGGAATAGTTCATTGAAAGTTAATTCTCCAAGATCACTAAACAACAACAACTAGGTGTCTGTCTAGGGAGTGTGTGAAATCCTTGGTATAACCAGCGTTCTCAGGAAGCTCCTCTCAAAAGGGAGTCAAGCACTAGGCAGTGTGAGCGGTTGTTGATTGGGATAACCCCTGGTTTGTAACTGTGTAGCACCGGCGATATAGCCAGGATTTTTTTTGTATCTGGGGGCTCTTTCAGGAGTTTCGGGCTTTGCTACCCTACCCATACGGTCAATCCCTCCTGCGACTGTCTGCCTGAGCGTTGATTATATTGAGGTGACCTTAGTGACCTTACCTAGGATATCGAGGGGGTACATGTAGAGGTTATTCTGCATGTGTCCCGGCCAGGTTGGGGTCGGACAGCATAGTCGCTTTACGCGTTGAAGCTGAGGGCCACAATAATTGGTTTCGAAGCTCCTCTTGTGGTGACAAGGGCCTTTCAAGCCTCTCCTAGGAGAGACATATCGGCCACATTCGGGAGCTCACTTATACAGCCCTTGTTTGCTTGCTTTTGGCTTTAGATTTTATAGTGATTGCTCTGTGCATGCTAGTTGGCCTAGGGTTGACGTAAATAGAGAGTCTTTTCTTTTTTGTTGAGTCATTGTGGAGTCGGGTGCGGTTCCGCGCCGTTCTCGTCGGTTAGCAGGAATTCCACCTTCCACTTCTCCTCATCCTTTGGGAGAGGGGCCTAGATTGTCCAGGCGGACTATGTCACACACTGATTCACACACCATGGAGGATCATTCAGAGACTATTCCTGAGCCACCTCCCCCCATTCGTATTGATGATGGGGAACTTACTCCTACATACGATCCTTCACCTGACCTAGCTGAGATCGGTCCTGTTATTTCCCAAATAGGATATTTGCATGATAGACCTACTCACCCTTGGGAAGATTCCCCGTTGACACGTTACCGGTATGGAATTCCGGATGATGCCGAGACTCACTTTGACCCTCCTAGCACTAGCTACGGTAGTTATGTTACGACTGGTTTTCCTATGCACGATTTGACATTTCATGTTGAATCCAACTTTGAGCCTAGCACTATGCCTGGGGGAAATCCCATGCCTTACCTTGCGGAGAGGTTTGGGAGTACTAGTCACATTGCACCTTCCATCCTAGCGGTGGAAGCTCCTTCTTATATACCTTCTAGGTCTAGAGTTAGTGATCCGATAGGGATACCAGGTTCTAGACGAGTGATGATAGGCACTAGTACATTTCTTCTTACAGAGATTCCTTCGTCCTCACTTCCAAGTTCTTCAAATGTAAACCCTCCACCTTACTACGTGGTCCTTAGAGTCGGCACGTAGCTACGATTCAGATCCGTACTACGATTACTAGACCAATTGTGTCTCAAGCCTACATACCACCCGTGGTTTCGGGAGGTTATGTTCATGTCTCTAGAGGTCAGATTGCTACTTCCACGACATATATCCCTACTTCCGGTATGTATATTCCTATTTCCGGAATGTATCTTCCTACCTATGGAGTGTCCCATGGGGCATCGCAAGCGATGACCTATGGACCCTACTATGGGACGCAGTATGGACAGGTCTCTCCACCTTATGGAGGCGGGTATTCACAACCTGCTTACTCTCCTAATTATGGATTTATAGCTCCTACTAGTCAAGGTCCACCTCATTATGCTACTTCCACGCCACCCTATACGGGTCATATAGGAGGAGGTCACTATGGCCAAGGTCATGGTGGTAATCAATCCTATATGAACTAGGGAGTGGTCCATAGACCTCATCATCCTAGGCTCTGTTTCCTCGCGACACTCAATTTACCTGACTTATCGAGACTTACGAACGATCCTGTGGCTCATGACCCGGCTTGGCCGGCTGTCCCTACCAAGCTTCCTTTGG
>LPNX010108316.1:15320-35456 GCA_001517045.1 Pseudotsuga menziesii
AAGATTATACTTCGTCACAACCCAACCCAGGCAAAGAACCTGATCCACTAGGAACCCCTTTGCGCATTGAGAAACCTACGGATAAACCTGAGGCTGCACCTCGCATTCCTAAGGGGGTACTTAAGCGTTCGGGGCATAATACAAATGCCCGAGCTTCCCAGAATTATTCAGTTGTTGAGGACTTGGGCCATACTCCTTGTGCGATGTCTGCATTGGAAGTGCTTCAGAGTTGTCCGTCGCAAAGGAAGGCTTGCTTTCCGCTCTTGGTGTGAATGGTGATGATTCTTCCTTAGTGATCAAATTTGAAACCGCAGGACATCAGCCTCGCTTTCCCTACTATGTGTCCCTTTTGGTGCATGAAGAATTTCTTAATATGATCGTCAAGCGTACTATGATTGATGAGGGCGCTGCTGCTTCTGTGATGTCTTTGTCTTGTTGGAAGGGTCTCGGTTCTCCTGAGTTGTCAATATCTATGACCATGTTAACTGCTTTTGATGGGAGATCATTTAGGCTGCACGGTATCCTTCCTTCTCTTAAAGTCCGTTTGGGAGGGAAGACCGTTGCGATAAAGGTTGAGGTGGTTGATGCACCCCTTGACTACAATCTCTTACTGGGAAGGAACTGGATGTATAGTATGCAAGCCGTTGCGTCTTCCATGTTTCACGTTGTATGCTTTCCTCATAATGGGAAGATTGTAACGATTGATCAAATGGCATTCAAGAATCTTCCTGTTAGTACATATTCGGAAGCTTTGGTTCCGAAAGTTGAACATTCCCAGCCGACAACTGGGAGTGTGGGTGTAGGCATGTATTCGTCCCTCATGGGAACCTTTAGTTGTCCTGCACCCGTCCTCATGATAGGATCTAGTTTTGATGGTGCTTCGACATTTACAAGATCAGTGCCTTTTCACACAAGTCATATGGAAAATCCTTGGATTCTTCCTTCATAGAGTACTTCTAGTGAGCCCATTGAGATGAGCGTGCCGTTACCTGCAGTCATGATAGCTTACCAAGCTAATCTCCAGTCTGCTACAAAGCCTTGTTTTTCCTCTTCGCGGATGGAGGAGGAAGACCCCTATGTGCTGCCGGCATGGGTAGTACAGTCTTCTCATGCCCACGACTGCCTTGATACAGCTTTCCCTTCAGATGAAGCGATTATTGAGGCTATGTCGGGAGTTGAGCCACCATGGGAGGAACTTCATCATAGATCATATTTTCTTCCGGAGCTTGACCTTTTGGAGCATGAGGATTATAGGGAGATTCTTAGTCAAAAATTTGGTAGACCCATGGTTCCATTAAGCTCTCCTGGTCAGATGGCTGATGGAAACATGGCGAACATATCGTCAACTATGCCTATCAACATTTCTCGCAATCCTGGTACAATTGAGAATGTCTACATTGGGGCGGATTGTTCCCAAGATGAGATTCAAGAGTATACTGAGCTGTTCAAGGAATTTCGTGATATTTTTGCTTGGTCTTATGATGAGATGCCAGGAATTGACCCTCGAATTTTCGAACATGAGATTAAGACTTACCCCAACGCTAAGCTTGTTCGATAGCATTTACGCGCAGTAAATCCGAGGAAAGCACCCGCCATAAAGGTAGAGATAGAGAATCTATTGAAAGCTGGTTTCATCTATCCCATTCCCTTGACAGAGTGGGTTTCAAACCCCGTTCCGGTGGATAAGAAGCAGGGAGCGATCCGTATATGCACTGATTTTTGTGATCTAAATCGTGCCTATCCTAAGGATAACTTCCCCACACCATTTATAGATCATATTTTGGATGAGTGTGTGGGTAGCGAGGTGTTCTCTTTTATGGATGGCTTTTCCGGGTATAATCAGATTCAAATTAAACTCGAGGACCAACATAAGACCGCATTTCTTAGTCCTTGGGGAACATTTGCGTATCGGAAAATGCCTTCCGGCCTTAAAAACGTCGGAGCTACATTTCAGCGGGCAATGACCTTGATTTTCCACAATCTCAAGTCCATTATTGAAGTATTTTTGGATGGCCTTGCTGTTCATTCTCGCATGAGGATGCGTCATTCTTATCACTTGATATTGGTGTTCAAAATATGCGAGCACTATGCTGTTAGATTAAACCCTCATAAGTGCATCTTTTGCGTGAAATCAGGTCGTTTGTTAGGATTTATCGTTTCGAAAGAGGGTATAAGAGTCAACCCTTTGAAGGTTGAGGCAATACTTCAGTTGTCTCCCCCATGAAATATTCGTCATCTTCAGTGTTTGCAAGGCATGGAAAAATTCCTACGAAGATTTGTTGTCAATTTTGCCAATTTGACAAGAGGTTTCATGCGTCTCCTGAAGAAGGATACTCCCTTTGAATGGGATGAGCGAGCCCAGGAGTCCTTCGATGCACTTAAGCGAGCCCTAGCATCGGCCCCGGTGATTAGTCCTCCGGATTATAGCCGTGATTTCCTATTATATGTGGCCGCGTCTTTAGAGAAGATTGGGATGGTTTTGGTTCAGGAGGATGAGGAGCTCCAGGAGCATGTCATATATTATCTGAGCCGAAACCTTATTGACTCAGAGATTCGGTATTCTCATGTCGAGAAGCTTGCCTTGGCTACCGTACATGCGGTGCAGCGTTTGAGACATTATATTCTCCTTCTCCAGACCTTGGTCATTGCCCATGTCAATCCATTTCAATTCGTCCTCACATGTAGGATGATTGGGGGAAAGTATAATAAATGGATTGTCATCCTGCAAGAGTTTGATCTCGAGTTTGTTTCGGCAAAATCGAAGAAATATTTAATCTTTGCAGAGCTCATATCGGATTTTTCGAGCAAGGTTGAGGAGTCGGTATGTGAAGATACGTTCATTGATGAGCACATTTTCTTAATCTCAATGGCTGACCCATGGTACGGGGATATCATAGTATATCTGCAAACACAGAGGACCCCTACTCACCTCTCGCGAGATGAACAATGACGATTACGTCACGTCTCCAAGAACTACCTCATAGTGGACAATACTTTGTTCCGCCGTGGAGTAGATTCCCTTTTACGACGTTGTTTAACTCATGATGAGGCTGAGGTAGTGCTTAATGATTGCCACGGAGGGGCATGTGGTGGTCATTTATCTGGGCTTTCTACAGCTCAAAATATTTTGAGAGCAGGTTATTTCTGGCCGTCGATCTTCAAGGATTGTATTGAAGTGGTCAAGAGGTGCCAACCTTGCCAGGTGTTCGCACGTAATATGCGCTCGAAACCTACCCCGTTACACCCTATTATCACCGTCGGTCCCTTCTCCAAATGGGGGCTTGATTTTATGGATTGCAACCCAGCTTCGGCTGGGGGGCACCATCATATTATAGTGGTTGTTGATTACTTCATGAAATGGGCTAAGGCAATGCCTACAGTAAAATCCGACGGTGAGACAGCCGCTCACTTCGTATTCAACCAAATCATTTCTAGGTTCGGGATTCTGAGAGAGCTTTTCACTAACCATGGATCGCACTTTTAGAACTGTATGATGGAAGAATTGGCATCCAAGTTAGGGTATAAGCAAGAGCACTCCTCTTCTTACTATCCTCAAGCGAATGGACAGGTTGAAGCAGTGAATAAATCACTTAAGTCCATTCTACAATGAACCATCGCACAAAGCAAGACGAACTGGCATATTATGTTGTACCCTGCTTTGTGGGCATATCGAACCGCAGTAAAGACTGCCACTGGTTTTTCTCCATATCAGCTTGTTCATGGAGTGGAGTCGATATTGCCGGTTGAATGCAAGATTCCTTCGTTGAAGTTAGCCGTGGAACTCTTACCAGACACTTCGCCCTTGGAGGAGCGTTTGGTTCACCTTGAGCAACTCAATGAGCATCGTAGAGATGCCTTGGTGACTCTAGAGGTTAATAAGCGTCGTGTAATTGCCCAATATGATAAGTCTATCCGTCCGAGAGTGTTTAGTGAGGGAGACATGGTCCTTTTGTGGGATCAATCGAAAGAACCCTTGGGGGCAGAGAAGTTCAATCCTATGTGGCGTGGTCCTTATGTGGTCAAGCGTGTGTTAGAGAAGGGTGCCTACGAGTTAGTGGATTACGAAGGGGCAGTCTGGGCAGAGCCTAGAAATGGGCTCTATCTCAAAAAATACTATGCATGATCTTTAGCCAAGGCTGTTTGTTGTATATTATTGTACAGCTTTTTTGCATAGTTAGGTCTTGTTTATCATGATCGGGTTTGTGATTAGTTTCCATTTCTTGTGGCAGATGTCAATGGAATCTTCCACCTACATAGGATTCGCGGATGGTGCAAGCCGTCACACTCAACACTCAGCCTCAGCTGCTTGGGTGATTTATACTCCTATGGGTCATGTACTGTCTTCAGGAGGTGTATGTCTACAGCCATCTTCCAACAATGTTGCTGAATATAGTGTCTTTATCGAGCTTCTACGGGATGCCATTTCGCATGGTGTTCTCTCTCTTGAGGTACGTCTTGATTTAGAGTTAGTAGTGTCATAGCTCAATGGTTTGTACCATGTTAGAGATCCGACATTATTGAGGAGATTCTTACGTGTGAGATTGTTAGAACGATAGTTTGAGAACATAACATATATACACATTCTAAGAAATTATAATCAAATTGCTGACTCATATGCTAACTATGTGTTAGATTGGCATTTGTTTCATTCATCATAAATTAATCATAAACACAATTTTTACACATGTAAATAAATAAACCGATCACCATAAAACTTTTGATATACATAAAAAATGTGGTAATACATAGTGTCATAATACAAAATTGGGGCTTTGAAAGCCACCATCATATACACGGTAGTACAAAATAGATACATTCCCAGGTGTCTAGTCCTGTGGAGGTGGATGAGGTTGTGATCATGATATGTCACCATGGCTCTAGCTAGCCACCAGAATAAACACACCCATGCACGTGGTACACCAACCACCTGTCTCTGCATAGCCTCAGGAAAGTCCTCGACTTGCACCATGGGAATCCTATGAGTCAGTCGCACGAAGTTGGTATGGATTCTTTGGAGCGTTCGCTCCACATCCACACCGGTGATATCGTCTCCTCTTCCCCTCCGTCTATGACGTGGGAATCCCTCTGGTCGTCGTGGTCCCACATCTGCACATGAATGGTAGATGTCAATATGTATTGTCACCCAAAACCATGTCTTTTTGATTCCATATAATCAAGAAAACACAAAAAAAATTAAATAATTAATTTTTTTTTAAAAGAGTAAGGGTCGATATTCGTTACCTATGTCTCCATATGCTGATCCTGGTGGTAATGGCATGTCCAAATCTCCCCGGAAGTCTATCCCTGCATAAGGGTAGTCCTCTATGGCAACAATCTATCGTCGCCACCATGGAAAAAAGTCTGCTGGATAAGGGTTGGCCACCCTACCACCCCCCAGTTTGCGCATCGCATCTGCCCAACATCGTTGGGATGGATCTCGAACCCCGTGGAGAGGAACATCCACTCTAGGGATCAATCCTGGAACATGCTCAAAGAAAAACGTGCTCAAGATACTGCTGAACCTGAAGTTCCGTATCCTACTTGCCTTGCACTCACTGAGCTGATGTTTCATGTTGCTCAGTAGGGAAGTGCTCCAGTCATAGATGGTCGGTGTCATACACTCCACTACATAGAACATCAGTGGCCGAGAGGCCTGATGGAGTGATGCTAAGCCTGCTATCCTGCCCAGTGTCAGTAGTATGGCCTTTAGGCCCAACACCTATATAGCGTTGGTGGGAACTTGGATCCCCACCTTCTCAGTCTCTGGGTAGCAGTACACAGCTATGTACTCATCGATAGTAAGCCCATGACCTGGCCCTCCTCGGGCACGAAGGTTCACCATCTCACCTCGCCGTGATAGACCTGTGATAAAGTAGATATCCTCCACCTCAATGGTGAGGGACATGCCGTCTAGCCGGAAGGACTCTGAGTCCGGATCCCAATAGTCTACAAGCATCTATAGTAGTCCTGGTTTGGCCCTCAAGCCACCTAGGCACCAAAAATTGTAGAGTCCGCATCTTCTTAGAGCTTCTTGAGCCATTCTGTCAGCCCTTACTGCTTCCTCTACATCACCGTGCTCGCGTTCTCGCCACTCTAGCACCATCCTGCATGAGAATTTGACCAAAATGTCCATTAGATTCTTGTAAATCGTAGTGCGCGGCATCATACGTGGCTATTTTGCAAACAGCCGCGTATGTACGCGGTTTCCAGACTTTTTTTTGCATATAGCCAGCCCTATACGTGGAAAAAGCCTCGATACCCGCGTGGGCCGCAGCGCTCATGTAAGATTGGCCTTTAAAAATTCATTTGACCATGAAAAATTCTAAAAATTGTATTGAAATGCAAGCAGAGAACATGAGTAAATACCTGGAAGAAAGGGTTGTGAATTCCGCCGGTTGGATCTCTTGGAATTTGCAGTTGAAAATCAGAGCTCCAATGGGTAAAAGTTTCAAATGATTTCTATTTTTTACTATTTATAGAAAAATTTTCAAATATTTGAAATTTTTTACCCCCTTTCCTATAGTTTTGACCGTTTCTAACCATTTTGGACCGTTTCTGACCTAATCTGTGATGTAGAAGACCATTTTCAGCGCCGTTTCAGCCTTTGGATTGACCCGTTCGTACTGATCTCAGGTATAACATCTACACTGGCATATAGGTTAGGTTCACTACCGTTTGCATTTTGCATGACCTTATCACCATGTCACTATATCCTTAGGTACGAACCCACTCTATTATGTCACGGAACCTTCTTGCTGCTATAGAAGTGGCATGATATGAGTGGTAGAGCCTCACCTTACATGGGTACCCTAGTTAGCACCTTATTTGCATTTGGTGCCCATGCCGATGTTTCCCCCTTTAGGGTGTGGGAGTCCGTTGTATAGTATTGCCATGACATTTAGCAAGAGCCTCATACTCCTCTTGATCTTATGCTAGCCATGACCCCCCAGACTCCCTTGTATCAAGTTTTGGATGCATTATCATAAGCTTTTCCTGTCTTATTGAGCTTTATGCCGGCTCCCCTGACATTGCGTTTCAGCCATATAGCCCGAGCTTGTCTCATGTCTAGCCATGCAGAGCCTTTATTTATATCCTTCGAAGCTTGATTCCCTTTTTACCGGGAGGGTATTTTCCCCCGAGTGTCGATATCCTACACATGTATCCTTGCATTGAGCATAGGTATGTTCCACTGCTTGGAACTAGTTTGTTTGCCCTCATGACACTCATCTCCTCCTAGTTTGTAACTATAAAGCTAGTTTATTCTTTTTTCAAGCTTTTCAAATAACTGAAAAAGACCAAAAAAATAAAAAAACCAAAAAGCCGGACAAGAAAAGATATTATCTTTGGCAGCTGTCGAGTCATGTCGCCTTTGAATAGAGAAATGTATATCACATCCATTGGTTGGGTTATAGTTTGACTTTAGGAGCTGTACTCGTTATCTGATTTTTATCTCCACCGACTGGTTATGCTTCCAGTCCCTATGGAGCCTCTATTGATGCCTCCTGCGTCATAGAGATGTTCCAGTTTGTATATCGAGTCTATGCTGCCTTCATTCAGTCACCATACGCCTTTATGCTCTTGTTTGAAGGAAGTTGAAACCTGAGTTGGCCATTCCTCAGTTATCTTGACTTTGCATGTCGGCCATTCCCGGTACAGTTACTGGTTCGTGCACCTTATGATCGAGTTCTTCCATATTATACAGCTTTGCTGAGTGCCTCGTGTTGGATGATGGGGGATGCCCTAATGCCCTCCTTCCAGTGGATTTCATCCCATCGACTTCAGATCATTTATTCTGGGATTGGAATCTAGAGTCATTGTGAGTGCCTTGAGACTTGCAGTCATCAGTGGCAGGTTCTCTCGCCATCGACAGTTTTAGGAATACATCAATGTCCCCTGATTGATGGATTCTCTTAAGTGTTCGACCTCAACACATTTATTCACACTTGTTAGTTTGCACTCTAGTACCTTGATTCCTATTTTCATTATTGGTGGGTGATCTCGCGTCTGTTAACGGTATACATCAATGACTGCTAATCAGACGATGGACTACTATGTTCGACCTCGACACCTCTATTCGCATAGTAGGACATGTACTCATAGCGGTGTGTGTAGAAGACCTTCCATATTGGTGGCATCCACTATATGCTACCTCCTTGATCGTGCCAGTGTTCATGAGATTTCAGCTCTCGTGATTTGTTCTAGTATATGTCAGACATTTCCAGCCACTATGGACATCTTGATCTGTTATATATCTTCAGCCTTTGTGGAGATCATGGTCCTTTGTATATCTTCATCATGGAGATTCTGATCTATGTATATTGTACATGGCGATGACCACATATGTGTTATCATGTTTCATGCCTATTCATGGCCATTGTACTCTTATGTATCCAGGACTGCTATATGTATTTTCAGTTATATGCAGAGTTGTATTATGGTATTATGCTGATTGGGTGGCTGGTATTCCATTTGGGTACCTTCATCACTTCACTTCTGGGATGGACTTATAATGTATTTCGGCCATCGTATAACCCCTCTGATCTTATACATTAGGGGGCATATGTTATAGCGGATTTCACCCCACTAGGTGAATCACACATTGTATGGCCTTCCCCTGTCCCGCTGCAGACTCATTAGCCCCTATGGACCACTTTTTGTCTTTTGATGTATCATTGACCATCCCTAAAAACATAAGAAAAATGATATACGCGGCCTTTTCCCTGATAACCGCGTACATACGTGGATATTCCCTATATAGTCACGTACATCGGGATGTGTACATAATCCAAAATCCTTTGGAGCGTTCCTTGACTTGGATTCGACTCATATGACTCCTGGCCTTCCATATGCCTTGAGATCGCACGGATTCAACCTTTCAGTATCCCTTTGAAAAGCTATATAAGGAACCCTTGATACATTGAAAGCAGAAGAGAGAATTGAGAGTATCAAAACTATAGTCCATTGTTTCCAGAACTTATGCTTGAGTCTTCATCCCTTTGTCCCTTGGAGCACTGTAGTGTTCTTCCCAAGCTTTCCTTTTGCTAGTGAGCTTGCTATCGAAGTGATGGAGGATTGAGGTGGTGGAGGCCCAAGTGGGGGATTCAGTTTCTCTGGTTCGCAGACGTGCCATCAGAGGTTGTCACTTGTAATCTCTGATTCATATTAATAGAAATATCTTTTCCTGTCCAGTAATGTGTATTTGAATGAATGTTATATCCATTGGAATATGTCAAATGCTTATACATTATTGATTATATATGCTAGAATAGATCTAACACCATGAAATATAGTATGCTTGTATTGTTTACTTGTTGTTGAGGACGTGCTATAACAATTCAAGCTGAACATTGGAAAGCTCAATGGGGATCTACTTCAACCGTCCGGAATAAGGTATTAGCTTCGATCATTTAGTGTTAGATGTTTTTATTTCTATTGCATATTGGGAAAGATTGATTTCTGGAGTCTAGCTGTCGTTGTGGTACCCCAAGCCATAGGAATTTCTCTCCATAACACATATGACAAGATAGTAGAAAAAAATGATGAGAGTCCTCCTTTTGACAAGGTTTCTTCTACCAGTTCTCCTCCATCTTTGTCTAATGGCCCTCTCATGATCAAAAAACCTAATCTCAATTCAATTTTGTGACCACCTAAGGCTACCCTCAGGAAATTGGTTTTCAATCCCAATGCCTGAGCTACTCAATTTTATATTATAGGTCAAGATCTAGCTCAGGTGCCTTATGCGATGTCTACCCTTGAGGTACTCTAGAGCTGTTCAACACAACGTAAAAACCTATTAACAAATTTGGGGGCACTAGACCCAAATAATACCAGCTTGATCCATTTCAGCATAGAGAACTATAAATCCAGACTACCTCACCAACTCGCATTTCATATCGCCTCTAGAGTAGTTGGAAGAAAGGTCCATCGGACCATTTTGGATGAATGAGCTTCGACCTATTCCTTGTCCATACCCAGTTGGAGGGCCATAGGTTCTCCCAAGGTTATGAAATCACCTAATACTTTGAAATATTTTGATGAGTGGGGTTTCCAACCCCATGGTTTATTTCCAGCACTGTCTGCCAAGCTTGGGGGCAAGACCGTTTCCATTTAGGTGGAAGTGGTTGATGCCCCGTTAGATTACAATATTCTATTGTGGAGGAATTGGTTTTATGCTATGACCGTTGTAGCTTCTACAATATTTAGAACTCTCCAATTTCCACATATGGGGAATTTTGTGACTATTGATCAACTTGACTATTGTACGTCGAATGTTACGGCCCCTACGGTGAATAACATCCCTATGCTAGGTTAGTCCCCTCCTCCTTATCAATTGGTTGGGGTAGGTATGCTAAAAGACTCCACCCTTATGGGTGTGTTTCCGTTAGCCCCTCCTAGTACATAAGTGGCGACGATGAATATGATTTCCACAACTGGCTATAGCACCAAAGGGAAAGACATTTTTGAGTCATCCTCCCTTGGCCCTTATGAATCAATCTATGATTCTATCCAGTCGATTTTCGATTACCATATTGATGATATTCATCCATGGCTTCGGATCCATACCACCTGCCTTATTCGTTGGAACCGTCTCTTCCCACTCTAGATTATCTCATGCAGAATTTTCCTTTGGATGAGTCCATTATGGAGATCATGAGTGAGAGTGAAGCTGTCTGGGAAGATCACCATCATCGATCTTGTTTTTTTCCCAATGCCACTTCAGTGGGTCTTGAACTTGAATCACTTATTGGGTCTAATATTGTCACTCATCCACAAACACCAGTATTGTTGCAAAATACAGAAGCTGAAGGAAACCTATGCAACATTACTAAAAAGACACCAATTGAAATATCAGTCAAACTTGGAACCATTGAGCATGCTCATGTAGGGAAGAATTGCTCAATGGAAGAAACTGAAGCATATAGAGAATTATTCAGAGAATTTCGATATATTTTTTCCTAGACTTATGAAGAGATGCCTGGGATAGACCCATCTATTGTGGTTCATGAAATTAAAACCTATCCTATGGAAAAACCTGTCAGGAAAAAATTGCGTCAAGTCCATCCCTAGAAGGCTACAACTATTAAAGCCGAAGTAAAAAAAATTATGAAGGCAGGATTTATTTATCTTCTACCCCTGATGGAATGGGTATCTAACATTGTCCCTGTGAACAAAAATAAGCCTACCATTAGAGTTTGTATCGATTTTCGAGATATGAACAAATCTTGTCCCAAAGACAATTTTCTGACTCCGCATATCGATCAGATTATCAAAAATTGTGCTGGAAGTGTCATCTTCTCATTTATGGATGGCTTTTCCAGCTATAATTAGATTGAGATATTACCCACCAATCAACACAAAATGGAATTTATATGTTCGTGGGGAACTTTTTCCTATAGGAAAGTTACCATTTGGCCTTAAGAACACTAGAGCTACATTCCAAGATGCCATGTCCTATGCGTTTCATGATATTAAAAACATTGTGGAGCCATACCTTGATGATCTCACAGCGCATTCATAGCAACGGGAATACCATCCTGGGTACCTTAGAGACATTTTTTTGAGATGTTGTAATTATAACATATGACTCAATCAACACAAGTGTTTTTTTTGCATTGAAATGGGACGTCTCCTTGGCTTTGTGGTTTCTAAGGATGGCATCCGGATTGATCCACTGAAGATTGATGCTATATTGGCCCTACCTGCCCCAAAAAATATTGTTTAACTCCAAAGTTTGCAAGGGAAGGAAAACTTTCTCCATTGTTTCATTTGCAATTTCACTAAGAAAACACATGATTATATGTGTCTTCTAAAGAAGAACACTCCATTGTTCTGGGATGACCAGGCCCAATGAGCCTTTGATAATCTTAAGCATGTTTTGACTCATTCACCTATGATACACCCTCAGATTATTCAAAGGAATTTCTCTTATATGTTGTTGCCTCCACTACTACTATTGGGATGGTTTCAGCATAGGAAGATTCCAACAGTCAGGAGCACGTGATATATTACACTGGTAAGAATATTATTGATTCTGAAATCCAATACTCATGTGTGGAGAGGTTAGCATTGGACACAGTCATTTATATTCAAAAAATTCATCATTACATCTTGCTTCGCACTACCATGGTACTTGCAGATCAAAACCCTATGTACTACATCCTGACTCGTCAGGTACTAGGTGGGGAATATTCCTGTTGGATTGTCATCCTACATGAATTTGACCTTGAGTTCACCAAGGTCACTTCAAAGAAATCCTTGGTCTTTGCTGAGCTGATGTGTGACCTTCCATGTGCTTTGATGGATACTGAGCCCAGTGATTCATTTTTGGATGAATTCCTATTCTTGATAAGCACGATAGACCCATGGTATGTATATTTAATCATTTATCTCCAAACTCAAATATTTCAGCCCAATATAACCCATGACGATCGTCACCATATCCGCCACCATGCAAAATACAACCTTATATTAAATGATACATTGTATATACGTGGTATTGATTCCATTCTCCAATGATGCCTTACACATGAGGAGGATGAACAAGTCCTTAATGATTGCCACTCAGGAGCATGTGGTGGTCATATTTCTGGGATGGCTACAACTTAGAAAATCCTTCATGCTGGTTATTTTTGGCCTTCAATATTCAAATATTGTCATGATGCTATTAAGAAATTCCCACCCTACCAACATTTCTATCCGAAAAATCGCACCCACCCTACTCCTTTACACCCCATCATTAAAGTTGGCCCTTTTTCCAAATGGGGAATTTATTTCATGCATTGTAACCATACCTCAACCCGGGGGCATGGTTACATCATCGTAGGCATTGATTACTTCAAAAAATGGGCTGAGGCTATGCCTACATATGTAGAGGATGGTAATACTACCACCCTCTTCTTATTTAATCACGTGATAGCTAGGTTCGGAGTCCCACAGTCTATTTTCACTAACCATGGATCACATTTCTAGAATCATATGATGACTGAGTTGAGTACCAAGCTAGGTTTTTGCCATGAAAACTCAACTTCTTACTATCCGCAGGCTAATGGTCAAGTTGAGGAAATTATCAAATTTTTGAAAACTATGCTATGGAGGATGGTTGGAGATCATAAATCCAACTGGAACCTAACTCTCTTTTCTTCTCTTTGGGATTACAGAACTTCAGTAAAAACAATGACTGGTTTCACACCATTCCAGTTAGTTTATAGAGTAGAAGTTGTCCTTGCTATCTAATGCTAGATTTCGTCACTGAAACTTGTAGTAGAAATTCTAACCAATAATTCCACCGAGGAAGAAAGGTTTCTATACCTAACTAATCTTTATGAAACTAGAAGAGATGTCACCTTAGCTAATGAGGAACATAAGAAACGCGTCAAGGCCCAACACGATAAATCAGTTCAACCTCGGGTTTTCAATGAAGGTGACCTAGTTCTGACCTACGATTAGCGACATGATAAACTAGGTAAAGGGAAGTTCAAGTCAATGTGGTATGGTCCCTTTGTCGTCAGCAAAAATTTAGAGAAAGGAGCTTACAAGCTCGTTTATTATGACATGATACCCTTTGGGCAACCTCGCAATGGGTTGTACTATGATTAAAATATTTTTGTATGGTACTGTGTATATATGTATATTATTGGCTTTCGGTGTGTTGTGTCTTGATTCAATGTAGTTTTGAGTTTGGTGTCCAAACTATTTATACCATGTTTTTGTTATGCAGATCGGATGGAGTTTTACAGCTTCACTAATGGTGCTTTCCATCATACCCCGAACCTTGCTTCATATTCTTGGGTTCTCTATTCCATGGATCATGATTTGATCACTTCAGGAGTGACTTGTATTGGTCCCTCTACTGAAAACATAGCTAAGTATCAGGTGGTAATAGGTCTATTGACTGAGGCTGCATCTTGGAACATTCAAGAATTGGTAGTGTTTATGGATTTACAATTACTTGTTTGTCATCTAAACCATGTCTATACCATCAGAAACTTGGTACTTATTCATTTATTTTGGAGGGTACATTTCTTAGAGAGATCATTCAAATATATCATGTATAGGCACGTCCCTAGGTCAGATGATACAGTTGTTGATTCATTAGCAAACTACATCCTAGACTGGTATATTTCTCATTCATAACTTGCAAAATAAACATGGTTCATTGTAAAATAAACTGTAAATGACACATAAAACTCATGTAAATATTATTTCCATTTGAGACATATAAACACCGGTAATGAGTCTTTATATGTATATAAAGTGTTTTTTACAAAAATGTGTTCACGAGATCTCATCTGAAGCACTGTGGCTTTCAGGAAATACAAAATCATACAAAAACCTTGAAGCTAGTTAGCTTCCAGTAGCATAACATGTGGAACACAATCTAATGGTGCTCATGATAGCACATGATGGCTCGTGCTACCCTACGAAGCAGTCAGATGAAGCATCCTGGCACTCCCACAGTGTCTCTGAAACCTCATGAGGAGGTCATCTATAGTTGCATCAGGAATATCAAGAATCAGACACTTTAATTTCTCCTCCAGCTCGGTAAGTTGGTCATCAAATCCATGAACAAACTTAGCTCCAACTCGTCTATCCATCGGAGAAGATCCTCCAGGTCGTGCACCATCAACATATGCTTGTAAACATTAGGTCTTGTTACTACACATAAAAAACATAAAATATAAAAAGCATAAAAAACATGATTTCATTTTTAGTGTTTTGTTTCTTACCAATATCCCCCCACTAGGTAGCAGATAGTAGTGGTAGGTCAGGGTCACATCTGAAATATGTCCCTTCATAGGTGTAATCCTCGATCATGAGGATCTGATCTCACATCCAACGGAACAAAGTAGCCTCGAATATCACCTTGGCTCTACCACCAACTATATGAGCCATGACCTCAACCCACCTTAGCATGTGTGGGTCTCTCGCCCTAAGATCAGTGAAGATCACTTGGGGTCTCATGAGAGGCACACTATCAAAGAAGAAACAAGATAAAATGGACCCAAAACCAAACTACTTTAGTTCTCCCTGCCGACAATTTTGTCATTTGATCCTTGAAGACAGGAAGAAGTTCCTCCGCCCAATTGAAAATTGTAGGAGCCATAGCTTCCAGGGCATGTGCCCTGGATTCTTGATGAGGCTATTGGCTTCCAACCAGCCTTTTCCTGACAAGCAATACTGTGCAAAGTGGCATATCCACCACATCCCTAATAGGAATCTTCTTACCTGACATTCTTGTTCTAGGTTGAAAATGACGATTGATCAACTCCTGAGTAGTCACATCCCCTCCTTGGGAACCGGTAAGAGAGATAGGGGACCCTCGTCTGGACAACCCTGTCAAGAAGTAGATGTCCTCTACCTCTATGGTCAAAACATGAGGTCCTACCTCAAAGTACCGCTACTCCGGATTCTACATTTGCAGGATATATTCTAGCAAACAAGCATCATGCTAGGGGTCTGGAAGAACTTTAGAATGCCACAACCCCGTAGGGCACCCAAACATCCCACATATCTTGCAAAAAAAAATCATCTTCATCATGTTTCCTTTCTTTCTAGGTAACCATTTTTCAATCCGATAGACCTGCCAAAAACATTTTAAAAGCCATTTAGAAGCATTTCTTGTCAATAAAATTGCTTAAAAACTTTTATTTTGGCTAGTCCTTTAGTTTTTTGGAGCTCATGGCTGGCATGGCCTCTATCCAGTCAAGACAGAGAAATGCTATGGCCTGTATCAAATGAAAGAAATGTAGTTTCTATCGAGCACCGTCTTTCCCGGTTAGGAGCAGTGCCCACCTTTCCCATTTTAAGTTTGGTCTGTGAGCTCTAAAAAGCATGAAAATAAAAAATTGGAAAGGATAAAAGGGAAGAGTATGGATTTAGAAGTTACCTAGATCTGATGGTGTAGAAAATAGATGGTGGATTCTCCTGTAATATTTGATTTAAGTTTTGGCTCAAAACTACCCAAAATGCTCTCCAAGATTGGTAAATAGTTAAATGAACTGTTTTTTACTATTTACTCAAGATTTTATAAATTTTTTCTAGGTTTTTTATGTTTTGAAATTACTCTTAATAAAAATGCCCTTCAAGATAGTTTTTAAAAGTCATTTTATCAAGTATTTTGGGAAGCTAATGGTGTTTTTAAATTCTTGTAGGGATAAAGTGGAGCAGTAAAGTCTATGGGAAAGTTCGTTATTTAACTTTTTCATACTTTTGAAAATGGAAAAAGTTCTCAAGCGTTCATTTCAATACATTGATCATGCTCCCAAAACCCAATATCAAAGTTCCAAGTCTTTTTCTGATTCTTTCCAGACTCATAAAACCCTTTATCATGAAAAGAGACCTAATGGAGTCTCCTTTAAACTCTTTTTAGACTCCTTAAATATGAAAATATTTTCGAGTACTTGCCTTATCCATACTCATAAAAGTATTTGAAGAGTTGTCTCTCCGATGGTAGGTTATATCTTTTTCGGTTCGGATAGAATATCATACGAAAAAGGAACCTTTAGATTCTTCTTCCATCTTCATTCAGAATCTCTAAACATGAATGTTACCGAGTTAAATCTAAATGGACTCGTTAAACTAAACACTGAGAGACCCTTTTTTGAGAACAAACCCCTCCTTTCTTAGGTTCGTAAAATGTATGAGAATGGAATTGTCTTCAAATGAGCTACAACGATTGTTTGTTACCCTCTTTGAACTTGTAAAAATTAAAAGAGGAACTCATTAATCATGATGTGGGAATTAAGGGAAGGGAATCAATTGACCTTTTCAAATAATATGGCAGTTTATCGTCACCTTTGAACATGGCACTTGTCTGCATTTCATTCAATTAATTGGGTAAAATCAATTTGACTCTGAGTCGATCCACTTTCATGAGTCATTCCACCAATTTGAGTCTTTCAAAGAATGCATTGTCCATTGTCATATTGTGTTCCTCCTCATCGAGTCAATGCTGCCAAGTATTTTGTCGTGCCGCCCGATGCTCAAAGGGAAGTCAGAAGTTTACCTCTACAGTTAAAACAACCTTTGTGTTAGTACCTTTTGAGTCAGTCATATGGTTATATTATCTACAACATTCCAGATCTTTGTTTCGAGTTTCGTGTCGTTGATGTTTGATTCATCATGGCCCTCCTTCAACAATACTATTCCTGTCGACATCATCTCATCATCTAGGAATTAGTCTTAGAAACAAATTTTAGTACCTTGAGATCTGTATTCCTCAATGACAGATTCTCTTGCTCTCAACATAGGTTCACATCATTGACCTTTGATTGATAGATTTGACTGAGTGTTCCACATCAAACCATCTCTTCACACTTAGTAGATTGTACTAGGGTACCTTGGGAATCATTGACATCAATGGTGATCTCCCTCACACTTTTTAATGGTTCACATCATTGACCTGTAATCAAGTGGTTTCTACCATGTTCGACTTCAGATTATTGTAATCACATGGATAGAATCGTACTTTGTGGAAGGCGATACAAATACCCTGGGTATCTATTGAAAAACACTCATATCATTTTCCCCAGGTTGCAATGGAGTATATTGTATGAAGTACCAACATGGATCCACATTTGTATGGTCATGGCTATGCTCAAATTTGTGTCTGTGTGACATAGATATACGTTGTATGTATGGTAGCTATTCCTAAGTTTGAGTCCTCTATCACATGGATCTACATTGTATTCCAGTAGCCATGTTATTTATCTCTCTCATGGATTTGCCTTGTATTGGTATGCATCCATGATGAAGACATATTTGCTCGTGAGTCAAAGTTATTGATGTATTGCACATGCTTGGTTGATGATCTCTGATCAAGCTAATTCTTTCCTTGAAGTGATAACTTGCTCTTTCAAATCTCTCTCCTATTGTATCCCTCTAGCCTCATGCTTTGGGGGGAATTCTATTACACCTAAATATTATCATTAGCATGTGATGAGATCCCAACCTTCAATGTTTCCCTCAATCCCAAACTGTGAAGTGAGAACATTGGTCCAGATATCAAATTTGTATATGAAAATCCAGCACTGCTTCTACCCTTTAGTCAAAAAGCGGTACCTTCTTCAACACCTCCTGTATTATGTTGGAAGTAAGCGGTGGCACTGTGTTTACCCTTTAAGATATGTGCGGTTCTTCCCAGAAACACTCTGTCATGGTGAACAAGGTGTAGTGCCCTTGGTAAAAATTTAAAAAGAGAGGTTCTCACAAAGCTTCTCGAAAGAAGTCTTCGTGGTATCCTTATCCTTGATCACTAGGGTCAGTTGGGCTTGAGATCTATCCTTGTAGGATCTCCTAGCCACCTCACCCACCAATTTCTCAACCATCCCTATCCATTACAAGCCTATAAAATCAGGCTCAATCTCCATGGTTGAGGAGAGAGTAATGTTATGTTGTTGCTTTGATATTCTAGCCTAAGTCAGTTAAGAGAGATTGAGGGAGAAAGTTGGGGCTATCAGAGACAAGGCGTTGGATTTGTGAAAGAGAATATCAACACTAAGTCATAGGTTGTAAATTCATTCTTCATTTCATTAATGCAAAGTTGGTTCCTTTCCCATATACTTGTTATGTTGTAATGTTGCATGTTATTGTAAGATTCCTTAGTCACTGGCATATATCTATAGATGATGTTCTGGTATCTTTGATCTCTTTTGTGTTTGATGTGTCTATGCAGGTATTTCCTTGGAGACCTTTTTCATAAGAGAAGAATCACATCACTCCATAAAAGATTGTATTTGAGGTGTTTATAGCTGATAGGGAAAGTCTTCCAACCTTTGTTGTGAACCATTTGTTCTGGATCTGAACCATTCAGACCAGAGGAACAACTTTTGTCCACATAAGGTGAAAAATTCCTAGTAACACAGGATGCAAATGACATGTAAATTGCAAGAAGGAAGGGTCACAAATGCACTCCAAAGTTGCAACTGTTCAGTACAAAACCTGCGAATGAATGGAAAAAAACCCCAAAAAAGGTCATAAAATTCCCTTGCAAGGTAAGGGAGGTGTTCTATCAAGATTAAATATTTCTCCCAAGTGGTAAGAAGGACATGAAACCTTAAAAACACTAGAAATAAGTCAAAGAAACACAAAATAGACAATTCTCTCCCCAGTAAAGTTGCCAGTTTTGTAGTAGAGGAAATTGTTCCTATGGATGGGGGTTAAGAGGCCATCAACATACTTGGGTTGAAAGAAAATTGTATGATGTTCAATAAGAAAATATAAAAAATATTTAGAGATAAGTAAGGTCCTGATCTGATCCCGGGGGCGAGCCCGGAAAGTCATCGAACCCACTCGAAACAATCGGGACCAATAGGATCATTTTTCTGACGTTAGTGCAAGTGAACATGAGCATAATATAAGTGTGTAACATAGAATCATACACAAAAAAATAATTCAACCACATTAGGGACACGATTTGATTAGGGAGCTCACCAGATCTCCTGGCTATGTCTCTGGGCCTACTCCAAAATAGAGTGACCAATCCATTGCAAAGATGCACAAATACATAAGATACATCACAATGGATTCACCTGTAGAGTCTTCATCATCTGTTCGTCTCTACCACCACACCATAACTGCCTTTGATGGGTCACATAAGTGCACAAGCTATAGGACTCAATCGAAGACTGCAGAAATCAAGCAAGCAAATGCCTGCCTCATTTGTCTCGAGAAGTTGCCAAACTTGGACATGAAGATATTTTCCCAATGTAGCCAATCACACTCTTTCAACTGAATCTACGAGCCACGAACCTCGAGCGAATCAAAGACTTGCATAATGTTGCAAATCCCACTCTTTCAACTGACTCTACGAGCCACGAACCTCAAGCTACGCCACACGATCTTCTGCAGGATAGTCTCAATAGACGACAATATGCTTGCATGACAAGTGCATCAATAAAACCAAAGTCACACTATTACCAACCAATCCCTTCACCTTTGTCCTTTGGGATGAGAGTGTAGATGGTCTCTACTTGACTTCAAATGCAAATTGAAATGTTGTCTCCTCAAACTGGCTCTGCTTCTTTGTCTCCTACGTTTGATCACCTTCGGACATGATGGAGCCATGCTTGCTCTCTGAGCTGGAACTACAAGGTTGGAGCCTCTCCATGAGCTTCTCCAATGGAGACCCCCAATGGG